>JAOWBN010111623.1:0-19514 GCA_028565015.1 Pinguicula moranensis
ACTCTTCATTTTTTCAAAAAAAGTTCTTATAATCCAATTATAAGCATAAGAGGGTCTGCGCAAAACACCCCCGAAGTACAGAAGGATTGTGAGTGATTGATAAATGATTCACCACTACTAAATAGTTAGGAGGCAATATCTCTTTGGCCATTTGTAAGAGAACACGAAGAAACCTTTGATCACGAGTATGATTAGAAAAGAGTTTCTAATCAATACTCGAAGATTATTATCTCCGGTAAAAGAAATCTTCCGCATATATCAAAAGAGGATGACAAATAACCTCAATATGCAGGATTTAGGATATGAATAAGGTGAAAGAATATTAATTACATGAAAACTAGTTCTTGAAAGATATAGTCTCCTTACATTATTATTCACAATACTTGGTGACTATGATATGCTGCTAGAGGTCGGACATAAATTAGGGATTAATGAATTAAATTAATAATAAGGTTATGTTAATTCAGGGTCCATTGCCAAACAATTGAGAATCTATAGGGTCACACACATTAACATCAAATTCTTGTGGGGTCAATTTGTAATTAAGGTGAAGTGTAGGGGCCAAATTGAAGTTTATGAAACTTCAAGGACATGCTCGTAATTATGGGATCATACCTGCAATAATCAAAAGATTATGGGATGTATATATTATACATTAAAAATTCATCATTAGTTGGATCCTAGTTGTAAGATTTGACTTATATATAAGCTAATGAAAAAAATACTACAATTCATATATATAAGATGTATAAAGTTTTGACATTTTTTCCTCCAATTAGATTACATGCATAGTATGAATATCCAATGAATTATATGCAATAAGGTGTTAATATACATAAAGTTGTATATATTGTTTAATGGAATGGTTCTACAAAACTATGCATCAAAACCATGGGTGTGTAGAAACCATTCACACATGTATTGTTAGTATCAAAGTTGATCTACTAACATGGATATGTGTTTGCATCTCAAACCCATGTGAACCTATATAAATTCCTTTTTACATTCATATGTGTGAGGATTGATGCATTTGTGGGTCTTGATAGGAGAAAATGAGAGGTTATCTCACTAGTTTCTCTCTCTACCCGAGAGCTAGTAGTACTAGAGGTGAAAAATTCTTCAATTTTCCTCTTAGCTTCTTAGACCACATGTGACCATAAGTGATGAGCTAGCACTCTAAACACATATTTTGTTATACAATAGTTTGTTTAAACTGCCAAGAGTTGTTGTGGTGTGGACTACCATAGAGAGTGAATATTTGGACAATTAGAGAAGGAGACTACCTTCAAGTGCTTGGTAAAAGCTTCAAATTGAGGTATAACTTCGCCTAACTCTTGTTTGAAGTTATGTAAATCAGTATGGAACTCATAGAAACTATGTTCATGCACACACTATATTTTCGCTTCTGCTCATCATTATGTTTAGGTCTGGGCATTTGGAATTTGGAATTCTCTAAATCGATCCAAATTTATTTTGGAAATGCAATTTGATTTCCGAATTTAGAATTCGAAAATTAAAAAATTGGAATTTCCCAATTTCCATACAAAAGTTCAAAATTTTGGAAAATCAGTTTGAAAAATCCGAATTTGTAACCATAAATTTGGTTCAAAAAATTTCGGAATGCAGCCCATTTCACTAGATTCCCTTCTTGTTTTACTGTTGTAACACAAGTCACAAAGTGCTTTTGCAGATGAGATTCGAACTCCAACAATCACAGAATGTAACATGCCAAACAAAAGGCTAAGAAAACCATTTGTAACCAAAAATGCAGCAATAGTTGAGCAAGTGGCTAATGTTGTTGCCATATGAACAACCACTTCAAGATTCTGGGAAGCATTGGCAAAAGAATACCAGAAATTTCTCACACTCTCAATCCCGCCTTCCCTTACAAGCAACAACTTTAGACCATCATCCAAATGAATCAACTTAGACAGACAACCCAACGAATTCTCATGTGCCAATGCTGTACCTGAATTGCAAAATACTACCAATATCAACACCGCGTTTTCCTCGGTGAAATTCTCTTTAGTTTCATCGAAAATAGTTAAATTCCTCAATACCCCAGCTGCGAGCGCCTTAGAATTCGGTGTTCCTTGTTGACAAATCTCTAATAGTGAATAAATCCCACCTCTTGACCCAATTGCACGAGCATTTTCCTTCGAATGACTCAAGATTTCAAGGGCGATGCACGATTTCTCCATGGCGAAGACGCTTACAGATTCAAGCACCCGCATCAAATCATTCAACAAATTAAGAAAAAATTCCGAATTCTGAATGCACACGCCTAATTATGTTTCATAACATGTAGTGTAGCGTAGAGTTCCAACGAGTGGTATCGGAGCCATCATGCTAATTCTTGCATTATATTCAAGATATATTACATAACTTCCATTTTAGAAGACAAAGAATGATGAACACGTCATGTTGCATGCATGTTTCTTGAAATTTGTTTCTTGAAATCTCAACTTTGTTTTTGACAAAGTATGTAGATTTTAAGATCAAGTAGTAGTGAAAGGTGCACGGTTTTAGGTCCTCAATGATGTTGCAGAAGCATAAGTTTTTGCTCAAAACAACTAGAGGTTAAGCCTTGAAAAATGCCCTAAAAACCGTAGAATGGTTTGGACAAAATTTGTTCTTGCTCATGAACACTACTACATGTTCAAGAATGAGTTGCATGTGTCGATTCTTTGTAGTACACTAACTTTACATGCTTTCATTTAATTATGAATTAATATGAATGCATGGTGGTTGATCATGGAATAAAGCCCAATAGGATTGTCGTTTTGTAATAATTGTTATTACTTAAATTTTTTGAAGTGTGTTTGTAACAGTTATATTCACATTTATTATATGGCTTGCATGCCATGCCTCTCTATGATTCTTGATGTAATTCTCTTTCCATCTCACTCCCCACAAATGCAATTTGGTGTTTTAAGTAGAAAGCAAAGTTTCTCCTACTCTTTAAATGACTAGATGCTCAATCCTATCTATTGCATTCATTTCTAATTGTCCTAGCATAGGCAAAGAGTAGTAAGAGGCTTTGCGGGTTACAGTGAGATCAAGGTATACATCTGCTTTAAACATTGTGAGAGTTCCTCTACGTAGAATGGTTGGACACTCCCCAGGTATGATTACACTTACTGACAGAGCTCCTAGGCTACTCGAGTGGAAGGAAATAAATTCAATAACATCTCTCACAGGCAGGTTGAGGGATTAGTCTCCCAGGAGTATCCTTATGATCCTTGCAGCAAATCACTGGCATCCTGCACTCTTATTGTTTTATTATTTCCATGCGGTACAGGTTAGGGCCATTCTGCACAGGTCCACTGCCCCCAGACATCAACTAAAATGGGATTGGATACTCTAAAACATCTACCACCAGGGTAGGGAAGGAGATCTCAACTTGCCAACACCTTAAGGATGCCAAGAAGTTCGCCTAAAAGGGGGTTGCCTACACCAGGCAGCATGCTGCACTATTTCTCAGCAGGATGCCCCATTTCTCAGCAAGGTGAAAGAGGGCCATTTAAATATAAAGAAGGCAAGCTAGAAAATGAAAGTGATATCATTGCAATGATCTGATGATAACCATGCTGCAAGCATGAACACATGAAGAGATAACTATGAAGTTTCATGTGATCACTTTCACTTTAGTGGTTGTTACATAAGGGGGCTAATACTAAGAGGTTGGCCTTACAGAAAACTAATTATGTGCAAGGAGTTCGCCTAAATATGAAAATGTATGACCACTGAGAAGACACCTTATGGCAGGTGATCAATGATGATATATGTAGCCTAGCCGGGTGTTAGCTTTAATTTTTTGAACTTTATGTGAATACTTATTTGTATATATAAAAATTTGGCCTACCCAAAAAAAAGAATGCAATTTACATTTGTCTAATGAGAGGTAAATTCTGAGAGTTAGGTTAGGAATTATGTACACTCGAGAATGGAGGAAGCACAAAGAATGTCCCAAGAAGGAGTTGCATGTCATCAAGGAGTTATATAAGCATTCTTGGGAGCCAAGAAGGCAACGTGTTTGTTCTTCAAAGTGATGGTGATGTAAATGAGTTGCATGGCTTCAAAGAAGTTGAAGAACACCATTACGTTAACCCACCTTATCCTTCAATGGCCGAGGGATTATTATAGTCCACGATCATCCAAGTTTATTGATAAGCTATTTTGTACCAACTTAATGGTGACTTTATTGCTTGAAACTTGCTTATCCAAGGGTTAAAGATACATTTTATATCTAATTCTTATGTTTTGTTAGGAATTGATGAATGTGTACTCAAACCAAGAACTTGAGGACAAATGATCCGAATCATACAGCCGTGACCCCAAATTCACAAGCGGCAACCCCAGTCTGGATACCACAAGTGCACAATGGTGGGAAAGTGCAAAACCTTAATGGCAAAAGAAAGTGTAGGCTGACCATTTTCCCCTTAATTTTGGCTCTAAGCTTCTGATGGAAGCTATCCCTCAAGACATAAAGCACTCTCTTGACTAGGAATCATGCAAGGGAAGTTTGGAGGAAGGAAGATAAGCTCTCATCCGAGAGCTACGATCCACAAGGGGGGTTCTTGTTTCTCTTATATTTTCGAGCAAGTTATACGTACTTTTGTGAAGCTTGTGCCATGAGCATGGCTACAACCTCTTTCTAGGGCATGATGTAGTCCTTGATGAACTTGAAAGTTTATTTTAAATGTTTAGGTTTTTCGGAATTTGTTGATGTTGTTTGGTTTTATCGTGCCTTCTCCCTAACTTGCATGTGTCTGGCCAGCATTTGTGAGTTCACTAAGCATAGTTGGAGGTCGAGAAACAAAAACCATGCTAGATTTTGTAAAACTAATGCTAATTGCTATATCATGAGAATGTCTATGAGATTAGTGCTACCGTGAGAGAATTTCCCAAGTATAATGCCTTCGGTATGTTCAAGTGTGAGATCGAGAGATGAATGCTTACATACTGAAAGAGGGGTGCTATTACTCGAAAGAGATTAGAAACTAAAAGGGAAAATCCGGTAGACAACTAGATAAATGATTTAAAGGATAAATTTAAGAAGAAACTCTCCAAGGACACTAAATGACGAAGTCAATTGCACTAGATCTCCTACCTAAGAAAAGTTATCATTTACATTTCGTTCGTTAAAACTAAAAACTACCAAAAACAAGATTAATGATTAGTTATGGTTAAGTATGTTCATGTTGCACTTGCAGTTTAGCAACCTATCAATTAATCATTCGTCCAAATTGCATTGAGCTCAGTAATTTTGGTGCTTATTATCTACAATTCTCGTGGTTCGACACTCTCTCATTACTTTATTACTTGTGCGATTTGTATACTTGCAAGTATGTCAACATTTATGTGTGTTTATTTCGCAAGCTTTGGTACTTTATTATTATGTGATAATGATAGGATTGCATGCATGAAAATAAAATTGATAAGACCAAGCATATCAAATCCCTCAAACAAATATTTAATTCTCCCATTTTCAAATGTGTTTGAAAAGGGTTATGCCTTCTATTATTATGGTAAAATGGCCCTCTTAATCGATGGTTCATTTTCTGAGCTAACTCAAGGCCATCTATCCTGAAAGAGAGTTTTATGATGAAAGTTGTATACTTTCTAAATAATGCTGCTTGACTTAACTAAAACCCTTGTTTTGTTGAGCTAACTCAAGGCCTTGTGGATTTAGAGGCTAAGTCTTGTTAAGGTTAAAGTGTTAACTACTCAATTGAAAGTAAGGAGTTACAAAGTTCTGTAATTGTGTTTTTTTTATAAGCCAAAATTTTATAAATAATTATGTAATGTACATAGTGAATAGGAAGGAACGAAAAGACTAGAAAAAAATAGGAAACTAGGACTAGAGTGTCCTATCTATAGCAAATATGAATCACAGATAGGGACCACTATCTACTCTCATTGAAGATGCTCTAGTTACTCTCTTATCGTCATATCCTTTCTTGTATAGCAACAGGTGATCTGGTACATGGCTCTTCTAGCGCATAGTAGATCACAAAGCAGCTCAGCATTCAATTCATCGCTATCATCCGCTATTCACGAAATTAAAATGTCATGACTGTTATATTGTCAAGATTCCATTTTAGGAATCTTGGTACACATCTCGATTAAGAATGGTGGGCTATCCCTGTAGTGACAGAAAGGTTGTACTTCGGAAGGTAGACTAATAAAGTATGAGCACGATAGTAGATTAGGTGCTGTAATTGTTATGTATTAACTACCTTGGTAATCATAGTTGGCCTTTTGAGCTACCTCAAGGTTTGACTATGGTTCGATAAGGATCCTTGACCCACTAGAAGATTAATGAATCTTCCGAATCAATATAGAGGGTTATTTATTTGCAGCAAAATAGTGGGAGAAAAATAGGTATGTTTTAAAGGGTTTATTATATTTATTTTGAAAATAAGCTCGACATGTTTATTGTAGATGTCGATTACGCAATTTAATCTTCATTCAATTCTCGAGTCCAATAAGTTGAGTGATCCAAACTACTTGGAATGACAACGAAATTTGAGAATTGTTCTCAAATTCGAGAAGCTTGTTTATGTCCTTGAGAATTGTTCTCAAATTCGGGATGTTTAATCTTCATATGAGAAGCAGATTGAGGGATTTGACCTTGCCCAATGTCTAATGTTGGCATCCATGACTCCAGAGCTTCAAAAGCAATGTGAGAACTTGGATGCCCACACGATTATAGGGTACATCAAAGAGTATTTTTAAGGGCCAGTCTCAGACTGAGAGATTCAATATGAACAAAGAACTATTCGTAGCCGAGATGAAAGAAGGATCATCCTTGGATGCCCATGGCATAATGATGCTAGGGGTCATCAAAAGGGTGAGAGACTTAGGGGAAAACCTAGAAGACGAAATTTGCATAGATTTGATCTAGCAATCTCTTCTGGCAAGTTATAAGTAATTTATCGTCAACTTCAAAATTAATAAGATTTTAGTATCGCCGACTGAATTTATGAATATGCTTAAACCCACTGAAAGTGAAATACAAAAGGGAAAGGGTACTGACATGCTAGTGTCCTCTTCAAAATGCTAACTTGTGCCTAATGCCAAGCTTAAGAAGCGTAAGGGAAACAAGAGCATAGTGAAAGCGAGTGGTGAGGTGTAAGAGGACAAGAAACTTGAGAAAGACACTTGTTTCCATTATGGCAAGACTGGCCACTGGAGACGTAATTGCAAGAATAATCTTGAATCCAAGAAGAAATTTAAGTAAGCATCTTCGTTAGGTATCTATACTGATTGATATACTGTCTACTTTTGCTTCTAATATATGTGTATTAGATACTAGATCCCCAATTCACATTTGTATTAATTTGAAGGGGCTGAAGCGAAGTAGGTTGATGTTAAATGGAGAAGTAGATCTCTGAGTCAGTAAAGGAGCGATAGTTGCCTCACCAACCATCAGGACCTATTATCTCAGATTGCCTAATGGGACTGTACGTGAACTGTATAATTGTTATTACATTCAGGTACTTACGAAAAATATTGTTTCTATTTCTTGTTTAGACGATGAAGGTTATTATATTTTGCAATAGAACAATAGTTGTATTGTTTCAAAAAATGGAATCGGATGTTGTGTAGCCCTTATTATTAATGGTCACTATGTTTTGAACATAAATGAACCAATCATTAGCATAGAAACTGCAGAAACGAATATGAAAGATGTGAGTCCTTCATACCTCTGGCACAATAGACTTAGTCTCGTAGGCAAAGACCGCTTATGCAAAATGTGCCAAATTGGTCTTTTGGGCTTATTTAATTATGAATCATTTGATAAATGTGAGTCTTACCTCCAAGGTAAAATGACTAAAAATCCTTTTAAGGGAAAAGGAGAAAAGTCTATGGAATTTCTTGGACTAGTACATAGTGATGTATGTGGTCCAATGTCATTAAGTGCTAGAGGTAGTTTCTCATATTTTATAACATCCACGGACGACCATTCTAGATATGGTAATGTGTACTTGATGAAATACAAGTATGAAGCCTTTGAACAATTCAAAGTGTACAAGAATATTGTTGAGAAACAATTGGGAAGGAGTATCAAAATACTCCAAACAGATCGGGTTGGTAAATACTTGAGTACGGAATTTCAAGTTTATTTGAAAGATCAGGGAATAATCCCACAAAAGACTCCTTTGTACACTCCACAGTTTAATGGTGTGTCAAAAGAAGGAATCATACCCTATTAGATATGGTGCAATCCATAATTAAAACGAGCAAGTATCCCAAAATCATTTTGGGTTATGCTTTAGATACCGCATCGCACGTACTCAACCATGTTCCATCTAAGTTGGTTGATACCACTCCATAAGAGATATGAATGGATAAAAAATCGAACCCCAATTACTTGAGAATATTGGAAAACCTAGCTTATGTGAAGTGGGTAGAATTGGACAAGCTTGAAGCTAAGTCCGATAGATGCTTGTTCGTAGGGTATCGAAAAGATTGTTTTGGATATTATTTCTACAATCCCGTTGAGCGAAATTTCTTTGTATAAAAACATGCCATCATTCTAGAAAAAAAAATTATTTTAGAAGAGGTAAGAGGGAAAGTGGACCTTGAAGAAGTTCAAGATACACAGCCAAGCATTGACCAATAGATGTAACAACAACTATCTTGTAAAGTTGAGATAATAGAAGAAGCTCAAACACAAGGACTTTGTAGGTCCTGTAGGACACATCATGCCCCTGCTCTTTACGAACATGATCTGGATGAACAAAATGATGAATCTATTGACTACAAAGAAGTTTTAACTAGTGTAGACAAAATAGAAATGGCTTGATGCCATGTACTCCAAAATGGATTTCATGTACGAAAACAAGGTATAGACCTTGGTTGATCCACCTAAAGGGATTGCCCCTATTGGGTGTAAATGGGTTTTCAAGAAGAAAATTGACATGAACAGTAATGTGATTATCTACAAAAGCTAGACTAGTAGCTAAAGGATTTCGTCAAAAATAAGGAGTTGGCTATGACGAAACTTTCTTTCCAGTTGTTTGCTCAAATCTATCAGGATATTACTTGTTATGTCAGCACACTACGATTATGAGATTTGGAAAATGGATGTCAAAAGAGTATTCCTTAACGGGAATTTGATAAAGGAAGTGCATACGATATAGCCTCAAGGTTTTGAATCAAAACCTATGTCTAGCCTAGTGTGGGCAAGATATATTACTTTCTCAACCAACCTCTAATTACTGCTCACGGTTAGCAATGCTTGATCCCTCATCGAATTTGAGCTTATGGTTCATCAACATTGGGGTCTCAGCGGGTCTATGACCAATCATTTCTGTCTCTTCTAGAAGGTCGAGTATATACTTTTTTTGAGAGATAAAAATCCTTTGGTTTGATCTGAGCACCTGGATCCCAAGGAAATGTTTTAGTTTTCCTAGATCATTCGTGTCAAATTCCTGGAATAGATTTTCTCGGAGCTTCTGAATCTCGATGGTATTCCCCCCTGTGATAATTATGTCATCAATATAGATAAGCAGACATGTAATCAGCGTACCTCTTCTTTTAAGAAATAGAGTATGATCTGAGTTACTTTGCTCATAGCCATACTGTCGCATGGCTTTATTAAACTTGCCAAACCATGCCTGGGGGACTATTTGAGGCCATACAATGCTTTCTTTAATTGTCACCATTCTTAAAGTTTGTTGAGTAGCCTGGATGTGCTTCCATATATACATCTTCTTTAAGATCTCCGTGAAGAAAAGCATTCTTCACGTCAAACTGATGTAAGGGCCAGTCGAGGTTAGCCGTTACGAAAAATAACACCTTGATGGTGTCAATTTTTGCCATAGGTCAAAAAGCCTCAAAGTAGTCTAGGCCATAAAGTCTATGTAAATCCTTTTGCCATTAGTCGAGCCTTCTATCTCTCAACCGACTAGCCTTTTTCGTGACGACAATTCACAAGTTTCCCAGGTTCCATTCTTCATTAGAGCTCGCATATCTTCATCCATAGCTTGCCTCTATTCTTCTTTTTCGTGAGACTCAGCTACCGTCCTTGGTACGTGCACAACATATATAGAAGCCAAAAAAACCACAACCTGCTCGGTTAGGCTCCATCTGGCAAGATTAGCCATGGGATATTTGGATCCGCGAGGAATATGCTTGGGATTGTATCGCTGTGTTGGAATTCCCCTAGTCGTTCGAGGGGACAGGAAATAGGTACCATAATCCTCTGTACTCTGCTCAGAAGGAGAATCATACGGTATACTATCATGATCAAGATCGGGGACAGTGATGTTTACCTTAGGACTCCGTGGCGGTGGAGATATGGCGCAGGGGTCGTCGTGGCAGTAGGCTGTATGTTCTTGGGAGGTGGCTTGATGGTTCTTTTAGCAAGCTTCGTGGGATAGCAAACAGGGGCATTCCCAGACTGAGCAACCAACTGAATCGGTCAACAATAATCTTCCCCTGACGACGAGATTGTGAAGGATAGTAAAACTCAGACTCGAGGAAATTATAATCCATGGTTGCATACATCCTACAGGAGGGAGGATGATAGCATCGGTACCTCTTCTGGTGAACTCCATACCCCCAAAAGACACATTTTAAAGCAAATGGATCTAATTTGGTACGGTCTTGCCGTGGGATATGAAAAAAAATGGAACTTGCAAATACCCATGGGAATAGAGTTTGGAGGTAGCCCCAGGGATGTGCTACGAGAGTGTGTGTATGGGCATGGTGAATTTTAGCATGCAAGTGGGTAATCGATTAAAGAATTATGTGGCTGTAGCCATAGCCTTGAGCCAAAGGAAGTGAGCCACTTTCAAGGCAATCATTAGAGCGTGAGTGACCTCAAGAAGAATGCGGTTCTTTCTCCTGGCCACCCCATTCAGTTGTGGGCCGTGAGGAAAAATAGTTTGATAGATGAGCCAATTTTCTCGGAAAAATGTATTCATAGTATCATTGACAAGTTCCCAACCAATATCGAACAGAAGGATCTGAATGTTTTACTGAAATTGGGTAGAAATCATGCAATAAAAAATCTGAAAGGTCTTAGGGACCTCAGATTTATATTTCAAAAAATACACCCAGGTCATACGTAAAAATTCATCAATAAACTAAAGGAAATAGCAAAACATACTGTGACTTGAACTCAGGGTCGGACCCCACACATCAGAATGTATAATATGGAAAGTATGATCAAGAGTAACAATTTCTTTTTGCCAGAATACATTTCTCGCAATCAAGAGTACTCTTGTTTCGACATAAAGTATCAAATAAAACTTCAAGATACCCTATGGAGGGATGACCTAACCATTGGTACCACACATCGAGTCGCTGGTTTCCCATCCCGCGAGCAAGCCCATTCCTTGTTGAGCCACCTCATCCTTGTAATACAGGCCTCCCCGTTCAGTACTACGCCCAATGATCTTTCTCGTTCAAAGGTCCTATAAAAGGCAAAAATGTAGGATACATCAATACCATACAATTCAATTCTTTGGACACATGACTAATTGAAAGCAATTTGCATGATAGAAACGAAACATGGAGGCAATTAGAGAGTTTCAATGTTGGAGACAGATCGATCAAGCCATATCAATGAACACTTAAGACACCCCCATTGGCCATTTGAATATGAGTTCTTTTCGTTCGCGCAGGTGAAACCAAATAAGAAGCATCATAGGTCATTGTGTTAGTGGCACCGCAGTCATAGATCCATTGTAGATTCGTTTTCTCTTAGGATGCTGAAATAGTACAGAAGACGGAACTAGACCAGTTAGGAGGTTCAGGGGGGTCGAGACCCATCAGATAAAAATACCCATGATCGAAAAAAGGCGGGTTAATGATACTGGATGATTCGATAATTTTCAAGAACTATGGGGCCATATTTGTAATTTTTGAGAAGACCGAGGGGCATTCTATAGTTTTAGAGAATTGGTAGGCTACCAATGTGAACTCGCCATACTGCAAGGGCCGGGTTGCAATAAACAAAAATTGTTGCGATGGTAGACTCATAATTCCTAGGGACAGGACGATGAACCCGTATTTTCGTGTGAGGGAATCATGGACAAAATGCCAATGGGAGAGAGAAGGTCACCTTCGTTACCCTTGTTCATTCGAGGCATTTGCTCGCTGCTCTTTTCGGTGAATTCTCTTGATATCCCGAACCCTAGCTCTATCCCTTCTATGAATCCGCTGCATCCAGGAGCGTTGTCACTCTCTAGGCCATCACCGCTGTTGGTCGCCTCCTCTAGATGACCCACGGCGGTGGCCGTACCCCTGGGTTTGAGAATCTTATGGAGTTTGTACCACCAATCGGGATATCCGACCCTCTTGAAGCATTTTTCGGTGGAATGGCCTGATTTGTGACATTCGGTGCACCGAAGTTGCATTTGTCAATGGTGTCGGTCCGGGATGACGATTTTCCCTCAGATTTAGGCAGTGCTGACTGAGTTCATCGGGAAAGGCCACTGCCTACACTTGGTGAGCTGTTGCCGCTTTGTGTCCCCATATTCCAAATGTGGTTGCAGGAAACATCACGATGCAGAGTCCCATACGCCGTTTCAATAGCCGAGTGTGGATCTAGTTTGAACAACTCCCTCTTGACACTATCAAACTCATTGTTGATGGTGTCTAAGAGCTGGTACAATCAAGTTTCATATCTCAGCCATTGATATGTCGCTATGTCTTGAGAACAAGACATTGGATTTGGTTTCTGTCGATCAATCTCTCGCCAGAGACTTTAAAGAATGCTATACCCCTCCTCAAGGGTTCCCTCCCCTTGTCGCTGTTTGTTGGCCTGGATAGTGAAATCAAAGATCTGAAAGGCATCGGACCCACTGTTGTATGTGGTTTTAAGGCCTTTCTAGAGATTATGGGCAGTAGGGTATTTGGCAAATCTTTTCACTAGATTCCAATCGATATTGTCTAAGATCCAGGTAAAGATGCGGAGGTCAGTCTATTCCCAATAAAGAAAATCTTTATCTGTGGTCATCAAGGGCGAATGGGATGCCCGTCAAGTGATGTAGACGGTCGCGACCTTCATGAGGCCCGACCAAAATGGGTATTTGCTATTCTCCAATTTGATAATGAGATTAACTGGTTGATTTTATAGGTGGGATTTGTTTGAGTAAAGAGGCGATTTGGGCTGGCAGATCCGCCGGAGCATCCATCTCTGATGTGGATTTGCTGCCATCGGCCTTTGGGTTTGTCATTTTGACAGATTGCTTTGGATTGGTAGATGGTGAGATTTAGAGGCTGGATTGAAGAGCCGATCCCTTCTCCAATACCATGATAACGATTCAAGAACAATTTAACTCAAAGATTGTTGCTTTCTTGATTGATATTTTTTACATGTGTTTTGTGATACATGTAGGTGAAAGATGAGAGAATCATGGGGAGAGATTGTGGAAATAAGGTAAGGATCATGATTCACGATCCTTAACTTGTACAACTACTTTCTTTAAATTCCTTCCTTAATTTTGCCATTACTATCACTTCCAAACTACACTCCATCACTCTGTGTTTTCTGTGAAGTCTGTCGCGATTGCTCATCATGGGCCAAGCTTAATCTTGATGATTCGACCATCTTCAGAGACCCACTAGCCATTTCTAGTTCCATCCTTCAACACATTTATTTGACACGTGAGCGGAGGCAATTGAGCAATTTTGTCAACAAGGTTTATTCGAGTAGGTAGCAATCTTTCGTCGGAGATTTGCATCGGTTGAATGGCAGGGGGTTAGGCTGGAGTTGAGCGCCTTGTGTCCTAGCAGCATCGACTCCAAACACACGGGGCTTGCCTAGTGAGGTCTGGGGTTCGAATTTGGCTGGTGACATTTTTGGCTTGACACCTCTGGATTAGTCTGGGTGGTCCCTCTACGGGGCCTAGCTGGGATATCGAAGTGGGTACTGGTCAAAGGCCGGTCCGTGGATTTGAACGGGCTTCGGCTCGGTAGCCTGGTCGGCTTGTTCTGATAGATCCATGGATTTGAAATAAGCAGCTGCTGTGGACCCCATTACTTACCCAAAAAAGGGGGGTTAGGCTGGAAAGTGCAATCCCCACCCATTGGGAAGATTTTGCTACCCCACCAGATACGTCATTGCCTTTGAGATTTTCCACCGCCCGGCCAAGATTCTAGCAACTCAACGGAGAACCACTGAGACCAGCAATACAACTATGGCATCCAATTATTTCCTTGATTTCCAAAATAACCTCACGTTTAGCCACTTTCAAGCTTATACGACCAGCGATTGAATCAATTTGTTTCCATTGAATCATTAAAAAGGCCTGTGGCAAGTGAGTATGCCATTTGGTGCAATCCGACTTCCTGATAACTTCACCAAATAGGCTTGATATTTTAGTCAGCATATCATCCTCCCAATAGTATAGGGGAGGCCAGTAATGGAGACACATCTCATCCATATCTCCACCTTCTCTATTTGGTCCCACAGATATAGTTTGCTGAATTTGCTGACAAATCACTCTGGTATTCTTGAAATCGCCACTTCAACTGAACACGAAGGGTTTGACCATAGTAATACTTGGTTACCAGGTATTTGTTAGCCCAAAATACTCAGTCGCTTCATCATACTCGCATCATACATCCACTGCACGACACCCAACTCAAACAAATTACCCACCAAATACCCTTCAAGCCATTTTTTACTTATTTTGATGGCGTAAAGAAAAGATGTTTCCGCACCCATGCTTCCGTCACCGTACTTCTAGCCATTCTACCATCCCCAACATCATTCACCGATCTCTTATCAGTAATAACTATCAGTGGCAAAGTTGAAGCCTTACCCGTTCTGACATTGTCATTGACAATAATCTATTGGGTTTTCACGGGGTTTGGCACTGGCGGGTACACTGGTTTGAACATCAACAATGGGTATGCCTATTGGCGTCGGTTACATCACCTGCAATGGCCGTCTACATCAGCCAGAATAGAGTCATCAGTTGCAGCAATTGGCACAGACACTCCACAAACGATATCTCAACAGGGCCTCAGATTGCATGATCCGCCATGATCGTGCGGCTATAGTTTATTGGAAAAGGAACTAAAGAAAATGTTACTCTCCCTTATTGTTCTTACCTACACGTTTTTGTATGTAGTATAAATAGTTAGTCATTAGCCAATTGTAAGTAAGAGCATTAACTCGATTGACAAATACGAGACAGAAAGCCCTAAATTGAAAAGGAGAAAAAGACGCCATCTTGAATATCACTTTAGCAGCACTCTAAAGGATTTGATATATTTTCAATATGGTATCGGAGTAATAGGTTACATTTCACCCCATTACAGATCCAGATAGATCGATCATGGCATAAAATTCATTCCTGGAGGAGTAGTTGCAAGTCCACGGTTCAGACAACCATGGAAATCAATTGGTAAGTATCCAACTCAATGAAACAATATTTGATTTGGAGGAGTGCAGTAAAATCTACCTTTGAAGCAAAATTAAAAGTTGGAATGGTTGATGGTACATTGGTAAAACTCAAAAAGGATTCAAAATTGTTTATGAAATGGAAAAGAGCTAACAACCTGGTTTGCTCCTGGATTAAAGGATCCATAATCCCAGAATTGATGAGACAAGTTTATGTTTGTACATGATGCACGAAAACTGTGGACAGATCTTGTGGGACAATTTGGTACAGCAAGTTTACTGCATTTGTTTGAGCTAAAAAGAACTGTTACTGTAATGATACATGGAATTGCAACTGCAGGTGAACATTTTGGAATATTGAAACAGATTTGGGACCAATATGATCAGCTACGTTCCCTGCCTAGTGTTGATGGGAAGCCTTCTTGAAAAAGCGAGAAAATGAAGATCAAGTAATGGAATATCTAATGGGTCTGAATTGTTAGTTTAGTGTGACCTAAAGCATTGTGCTCTTGTTAGTTTCATGTATACTGGATGACTACAATCATTTTGTTCCTTGAGTTAAAGAAAGTGATTAATGGTCAAGGATGACACATTCCTACGCTTGGCATTAATCAATGCATATTAAGTGATGAAAGAATTAATACTAAATGAGATTTATTGGATCACGATGTATCTATATTTAATCGGATCATAATGCATTGCTAGATGCCGCTTATGGTAGTACCGATTCAGATACCGATCCTATCAGGTCGCTCTATCTGGTGAATTGAAGAAATAATAATAAATTATGTGAGACATAATTGGCGAATTTCATGGACGAGAATTAATGGGATTTGATGAGATTAAATCCAATTTGGGCTTGCTACTCTTAAGTCCAAATTGAATTAAAGTTGCAAGTTGGGCCGTGAAACCCAAATGCAATTAATGAAAAGGAATTGGGCTTGGCCCATTTGAATGAGATACTTATCTCACTTTGTCCAGTCGGTTAGAGATAGAACTTCCGCGCGTTCTTCCTGGTTTTCTTCTTCGCGAACGACGAACAAGAGAAAACTTTCGACCGGACAAAATTTCCGATTTCTCGCCTTTTTTTCGCTGGAATCGAGTCTAACATCTTCTTCTCTTCATCAGGGAGTGCTACGGATAGATGTCTTCTACTTTGAGGACTTGTGGTCCAAAGATTCCGTTCGGGTTTTACGATTTCCGATCGAGTTCGTCATCTCCAGCGAAATTAAGGTACGTACGACTTCCATTTTACATCTTAGTACACGAATTAACATGTTTTGGGTATTGATTTCGTGATTGATGCGAAGTTGAAAATCTTTGAAACGTTTGAAATCGGCCCACACGATCCTACAACATGATCCTAAACTTGGATATGCGCAAAGCCTTTGATCAGGTATGTTGGTCCTACCTTCAAATTGTTCTTCGGAGATTTTGATTCTTGGATTTCTATGATAGTCCACTTGGTTGAATCGTCTTGGTTCACGATTTTCCTCAATGGAACATGGGATGGTTTCTTTCAATCTTCACGAGATCTGCAACATGATGATCCGTTGTCCCCCTTGTTGTTTATCCTTAGTGAGGAACCGTCCAACTGTGGTTTAGCACACCTGGTGTATTGTGGTCAAATTTTAGTTTTTTCTCATCCTAGTGGCTGCCCTGTCGTGTCCATCTTCTTTATGCAAATGGTGTTTTGATTTTCATGAATGGGAGCTTGTCCAATCTTACTAAGCCGATGACTTTCATCCATGCTTATAAGGCAATATCCGATCAAGAAATCAACCCGACAAAGAGCAACTTTTATGTTCCTGGTAGCTTCCTCTAGAATGGGAAATACATACACAATTTCTTATGGGGTTCCAGAGAGACACCTTTTTTTTTTTTTATTTGGGTTGTTTTATCTTCCGAGGAACACGACCCAGTCCCTATTCTCTCCCATCTTTGACAAGGTGTATAAAAAATTGGCAGGTTGGAAAGGGGAGCTGCTTTCATGGTGTATGTGTGTGTGTGTGTGCATGACGCTTATTCAGTCAGTCCTAAGTTCTCAACTTTTACATATATTTTCTCAGACCAATCAGCCTGGATGCCTTGGTGGATGCGACATTAGTATATGTCATCCTCCATGTGATGACAAAAACATCAACAAGTTGGGATGACTTGGTTGAAGCGACTTTGTCGGACTTCGCAAGCGACAATGTTGGAACATGTGTTGGCATGAAAACTCAATTGACATGACTTTGTCGGACTTTAGATGCAACAACGTTGGGACACATGCGTGGACATGTGTGAGCACTCACGTGCACAAAATTCGTGGAATCCATACAGGGCAAGAATCTTGCAATGTGGGAAATAAATAATTTAAGAGATAATGACAGAGAATCAGTGTGGATTCAAACGTGAAAAAAGATCCTAGTTGGTCTAGGATTTAAATATGGTAAAGATTTACTATCAAGGGTGTGTTTAATGGAGAAGGAAAGTCTTGGGGACGAGTTTGGGTAACTTGCAAGACTTGTTCTTGTGAAAAGATTCAGCTTGTATAAATATTAAGACATGTAGGATTTGAGTCTCGCCCTTTTATCAAAAACAAATCTCCATATATGAGTTGAGCATTGCACCAAAGTTGTCACTGGGTGTTATCAATACTTTAAGGAGCGTCTGCAAGCCCATTAGAAGAAGAAGATTGATAAAGCTGTGTAAGGTAAGAATCACGTGGATTGTCTCCTGTCAATTGCCCTACACGGATCTAGTTGGGTCATACATTATTGAAAGGTTTTGTAGAACCTTTTTGTATAGGATTATCATGAGTGAAAAAATAATTCTGATATCACGGGGGTGAATGAATTGTATGATCTACAAAATTCAATAGTGAAATCCCTTATACCGGGCAAGACCCCGTAAAGTAGGTGGTTGAAACCAAACTGCGTAATCACCATGTTTATTATTTTTTCTTTCTTTATGTTCTGTCTGTTAGTATGTGTATCATTACATACATAATGACAAATGCATTCACCGTCGCTGATTTTGTACATCTAATTTGAAGTTAACATGAATAGTCAAAGTTCCAGCTTGCATCAGTGTTTTGTTCAGTATGTCCGTCATCTTTGCAGTAATATTAGCGGCTAGCTCATCAATATTTTCAGCACTCATTTTCTTGGGAGAGGTAGGCGGTGACATTTTGTTTGTCTTGTAGGTCGGAAAAACTCGAGGGAAAGAAAATCCTAGTGCTCTAATGCCATGGAAACTGAGAACCGCAGGTTTAGAAATTGTTTTCTTAAAATAATTTTGAATACAAGTCTATACATAAATAGCTACACTTTGCTATATGCCTTAGGGTGTGTTTTATGCAGTCTTCTTATACTTATAATTGGCTTATAAGCAGGTTTTTTTTAAAAAATGAGGAGTTATTTTTTGAAAAATGTGCTTATAAGCCAATTATAATTTTAAGAAGGCTGCGCGAAACAGGGGCTTAGTTATAGGGATACTATTCATATCCCCATTTTTACACAAGTTTTAACTTTTGGAAAAAACAAAAATATCAAACATGCACTTGCCACTTGGCATAAAACTATCGTGAAACAACTTAGTTGAGGCAAGCAAGGCCCCTCGTGGCCTATTTGATATGATAACCTGGGCCTAAATTAATGGGCAGAATATGTTTTATGTGGAGGCCCAATAAGGTAAAAAAAAGTATGTTTAGCCCATTGATAAATAACATTTACAATGAAGCTCGATCAATTGTCCGTCCAGTCCAATTCATAAATTTATCACCGAGGCAAAGCCCTAATATTCTCTCCGAGTGGCGAGTGTGCATAGTCGGACGGCACAGGGATTCTCAGCCACAAGTCTCTCTCATTCCTCAGTTGACCTGAAAATGGCGGCTCAGATTCAGATCAGTAAAAAGCGAAAGGTTTTTCCTTTGTTCTATAGACGTGAAAATTCTATCTCGCTTCGGTTATTTGTTTGATGATTTCCTATTCTCACAGTTCGTGGCTGATGGAGTGTTCTATGCGGAGTTGAACGAGGTGTTGACGCGGGAGCTGGCGGAAGATGGCTACTCTGGGGTTGATGTCAGGGTTACTCCAATGAGAACTGAGATCATCATTCGCGCAACACGCACTCAGAACGTTCTTGGTCATTGTCA
>JAOWBN010111734.1:0-19510 GCA_028565015.1 Pinguicula moranensis
ACGTGTTCTATGCAAGTTGGGAATTGAAGACCCTACAATTCAACTTGAGGGGGAGTGATAGCATAAATGTAAATTAGGGAGGGATTTAATTAAGGAAATGTAAAAGGAAAGGATTGACCACAATCAATCATTTCCTTATTCCATAAAATCCCCCCTAAATAGATGTAAACTCTACCTATAAAGATATGTCTAAACAGTACGTTGAAATAAGTAGAAAAAGTTGATTTCTCTCAATCTTGATTTGCATATTCCGCTCTATCACTTAGTACTATTAAGCTAAATTATAATCAAGAGATACATTGTTTTGTATCTTTTTTGGGAATTAAATGATATGTTTTACATATTAGGAAAAAGTTTTTTCAAGTGAATAACTCACGTTCTCAATATAAGTTCACACACGCCTTAATCCACTGAGTTGTTATCTCCTAAATATTTACACCCTGTTTACATATTGTTAATTGGAGAAAGAGAAATTCTCATTCGTGCCTATTAAAAAAGTGCCTCTTAATTCAACTTTATAAATTTTGGTTTCCATGAAGGTCGAACCATTTCCTATTTAATTTTAAATTATCCAATTGCTTGGTGAATTGCAATGATATCCACACTTTATTTTACCAATGGCCATGTTTAAAAAATAGGATTGATAAGGTAACTAAAAATTTGTAGAGTATAGAACGAATCTAAAATTAAACAATAGAACGAATCTAACGAGAACAGATGTTCGATACCTGATTGGTGCGGAAGCGTCTTTGGATCGTAATCTCCTAGATTGAATTGATCACGTTGAACGGGCTATAAAAGACCCTTTGATATCCACAAACCAAATCTCCTCCCCGAGGGTGATTGAGAACAAGCCGAAAGAGATCATCTCTTCCTTCATGGCACTTAAGGGGTATTTTGCGCAGACCCTCTTATGCTTATAATTGAATTATAATAACTTTTTTTGAAAAAATGAAGAGTTATTTTTTGAAAAAAGGTGCTTATAATTGGATTATAATTTTAAGAAGGTTGTGCAAAACAGGGCCTAACTCAGCCCTTAAACACCAGGAGCATGTTCGGTGAATAAGGGAGGCTCAGGAGCAGCTTAACCTTGATCTACTGGTTGTAGCGGAGACAATTCCCAAAATTCCACCTTGGACGAAATCATTGATTTGGCCATCGATTTGGAAGTGTCTCCTAAGACCCCCCAGGGGCGTACCTCAAGTCAAGTCCAGATTTCATGGACGCCAGGGATAGTGCACTACACCCAAACAAAGAACACCAGATACAGGTAATGCCATTTCCTTTCGTTAATGCGCATTTTGTCTTATAATATATGTGACCTAGGATCTCGTCTCAAGAAGGCAGAGATAAAAGAACTAGCTCGGAATCAATGCGCCGACTTAATCTATTTACAAGAAACCAAACATTCCTCTATGGACCGATGGATTTGCAAACAATTATGGCCACACGACGATTTTGATTGATATCATCATGAAGTTCGAGGAAGTGCAGGTGGTATCCTTTGCATTTGGTAAAGATCAACCTTCCAATTGTTGAACTCTTGGATGAAAGATAGGATTATAGGACTTGAGGGCCTCTGGGGAGATGACTTGACTCCAGTAAAAATGTTAAACATGTACTCTCCATGTTCCTTGAGGGGGAAAAGGATTCTATGGAACAAAATCCTCTCATTCATCAGAGGTGATCCGCATGGAAGGTGGTGCATAACTGAAGATTTCAATGCTATTCGCACTACTGATGAGCGAAGAAGCTCGGCATAATACTGAGCTGAAAGAGTTCAACCAGTTCATACTTGATGCGGATTTAGTAGACCTCTCACTAAATAAGTATCGCTTTACCTGTATATTACGAGGTGGCTCCTGCTTTAGCCTACTAGATAGATTCCTCCTATCGGAATCTTGGTTAAATAAATGGTTTTGACTTGTTTAGTATTGGCCTTGATAGATTTGTCTCTGATCACATGTCAATCCTTTTGAAAACTGATGAAATAAATTGGGGGCATTAGGCTACAAGAACCATGAATTGTTGGGAGAAAGAAGAAGGGTTTGCAGAGTTTGTCAGGTCAGCCTGGTTCTCCATTCATATTACAGGTAGCTGCATGTATGCATTGCATGAAAAGCAACGACAAATAAGGCGAAAGTTGAGGGATTGGAACAAGAATGTATTCGGCTCTATAGATAGAATAATTGTCTCTTTGCGTTCTGATCTTGGAGCAATAGATGAAACAGCAGACCAAAATCAACATGCTCTTTGCAGGAATGAATCTTTGATGCTGCAAAACTCCAAAGTTGAATGGATTTGTGAGGGGGATTATAATACACGCTGCTTTCA
The DNA here is from genome assembly GCA_028565015.1 of Pinguicula moranensis. Classification (NCBI taxonomy): domain Eukaryota; kingdom Viridiplantae; phylum Streptophyta; class Magnoliopsida; order Lamiales; family Lentibulariaceae; genus Pinguicula; species Pinguicula moranensis. Next base: position 2,335 of record JAOWBN010111734.1, read on the forward strand.
AGACAAGGTTAACAACAACAGGAGAAGAAATAATATTAAATGCCTCAACTCTAAAGGGGTCTGGACTGAGGATGTAGCCGAAAGGCTTGCATCACTAGCTATTATGCATCTCACTTCTCTTAAGAATCCTAGACAAGGCCAACACTGGATCTACCTGCATACTTTACCTTATCAGCTGCTGACAATGCATTTATGATTTCTTCTTTTATTGAAGCAGAAATCAAAGCTACAGTCTGGAACTGCTCAGCATCAAAGTGTTCAGTTCCCGATGGATTTAACTTCTTATTCATACAAAATCACTTGGAAGTATTGAAGCACGAATTCATAGCATTTATTCATGAGTTCTACAAGGAGGGGAGGATCTCCGAGGGGTTAAACTCCACGTTTATCACCTTGGCCCCTAAGATTGCAAGTCCTACCCAAATGGATCACTTCAGGCCGATCTATCTGATCAGTAGTGGGTATAAAATACTAGCCAAATTGTTAGTTAACAGAATGAGGCAAGTGATGCATAAGGTAATCTCCAGAACTCAGACTGCTTTCATCAAAAGACGCCAAATTCTGAATGGAATCTTGATTGCCAATGTCATCCAAGAAACTTGTAGTCTTGTTGAAAATGGATTTTTCCAAGGATTTTGACACGGTAGACTGGAGTTTCCTGCTATCTATGTTAACTAAAGTTGGGGTTTTGCAATATTTGGGTTGAATGGATTAGAGAATGTGTATCAACTTCACATGCTATTGTTATGATCAATGGCAGTAGTGTGGGGTAGTTCAAAATGCATAGAGGACTTCGCCAAGAGGATCCTTTATCACCCTTCCTATTCCTAGAGGTTGTAGAAGGCTTGAAATTGTTGTTGAATAAAGTTGTGGATCTGAGAAGATTGTTCAGGATAAAGCTCGGAGCAACTTCTATATATCATATGCAATATGCAAATGATACATGGATTTTGCATCAGGCATGAGCTCAAATATTAATGCTATGAACGACATCCTAAAGATTTTTGAGCTCATGTCCGGATTATTAGTAAACTTTGCAAAGAGTCACTTATTCGACCTAAACATTCAAGAAAGTAAACTGAGGAGGTTCACTGGCATTTTCTTATGTAAATCTTCTAACCTCCCCTTTGTCTACCTGGGGATATCGGTGGGGGCAATCCCTATTACATTAAACTATGGGACAAGGTTATAGAGGTAATATAGAACTGGATAAACAAGTGTTGCAAAGTTCACCAACCTATTACTTCTCTTAGGGATGGCCAGGGTTTTCGGGATGGGTATTGCCAATATCCGATCCGAACCTGATAAGAAACGGGATCGAATCTAAGGTCCTGGTACCGACTAAAAAACTCGAATTTTTTGAAAAAATTGGGAATTTGGGTATCGGACAATATAGGTTTAGGAAATATTTGAAATACCCAAAACATTATAACGTAAAACTAAAAAAATAATTCTCCAATACCCGATTTCCCAATTACCCAATTTTCCATTTTTTCGATCACCCTAAACCCAAAACCGTCTTGATTCCCAATTACCCAACTTATTTTGGGTAATCGAGAATTTGGTTGGTCGCGATTTGGGTGATCGTTTGGCCATCCCTAACTTCTTCCTATATTTGGCTCCCAAACAGGTAATCAAGGAGACAAGATTTTGTGCTCCTTCATGTGGAAACAACACATAAACCAATCGAAACCTATTCACTGGATTAGGTGGTCAAATCTGTACTTGGATAAAAGCAAAGGTGGACTTGGTCTTAAGAATATGAACCTTATGCAAAATTCCTTACTATCTAAATGGTTATGGCGCTTTAGGTATGTTCTAGAAAGTCTTTGGTGTGAGGTAATCCAATCAAAATACTTCAAAATTACGGATCTTTTGGCAGACTGGAGTTTGATCACTCTCCTTGATGCTACTTCTAACAACTGGAAAGACATTTGGCACATATCTACTTAACACTTTTCTGGCGCTACAACTGGACTGGGTACGGCTGCCTAGCTCTAAAATATGGACGCGTATAAAAGAAAAGAAACCAACAAAATCTCACAATTGTTGAGGTCTCTCATTAGGCATAAGGGACTAGAGCATGGCCTTTGTCTAATTGAATCTCCTTAAGACAGAGAGATTTAGACCAGCTCGTCAATCTACTATAGTGGCTGCCACAAACTAATCTAATGGAACATGAGAAACACCATTGGCACAGGACATGGGAAGGTTCAGGGATCTTCTTGGTATCCTCAGCTTATACAGTTCTCACCCTAGCTCAGAGGTTTGAAGATGATGCTGATAAAGAACTAAAATAAATTTGGGGAAAAATATCCCTGGGGAGAGTTTAGATGTTCTCATGCGCCTCCTTCAATCCAGAATCCCCACAATTAACAAACTAGTTAGCCGTGGAATACACATAGAAATCATGGCTAGACAATGTGTCATGTGTAGCTGCTCAAACACTCGTGATCTATTGACGGACATCTATGCTTGGTTTCAGCTATTGTCCAATCAGACATCCGACAACATTTCATCATTCATATGCAACTTATCAGAGGTAGAAGCGGTGAAGACATATGGAAGGCGGTGTGGCAAGCTGTTACATGGTATTTGTGGCAGGAAAGGAATGCTATCAAATTCGATACTACATCAAGTGCCACGGTCTCACTTGATTGGGTAAAGATCAATCTCTGGTATTTTAGCTCATGCCAAAGTGCACAGAGGCACCCCATAGGGGATTGGATACGTCTACCAAGGATGTGTTTTTAGATTGCTTCCAAAGATTGATCATGGAAGGAACTTGTGTCAGTCTGTAACATGTTACAACTCCTTACTCTCATGGTGTGGTAAAGAATCATTTGTACATAGCAGTGCCTAGCTTTTGGCTTGCAACCTCTTTCAGTGCACTCGATAAAATTGCAAAAATTAACCTGCTTCTAAAGCTAGATCAAAGTGGGAAAAAGTATGGTTTCGTTCATTTTGAGTCAATGGAATGCATTGGAAAAATGATAAAAGCCATGAACGGTATCAAAATTGGGGATTCAAGCCTCAAGGCCAATGTGTTCAGAGCCCGGAAGGCTACCGTTAAGCGTGTGATACCGGGGGTGAAAGCTCCTGGTCTACAGCAAGGACACAAAAGCGGTGGCCCAACCGAAGGAAATCCTCCAAATTAACTTGACCCCCACCGTAGAGGAGACCAAATGGCTGGATACATGCTTGGTGGCGGAAATGAGCGGGATTGACAGAGAAGTCGTGGCCAAAAAAAAATTCAATCGACGAAGGGATTAGAATCTGTTCAGGTGTTAATTCTTCCAGGAAGTCAAGTCCTTCTCCACACTGAGTCCCTTGGTCATATGGACCTCTTCCTTCACCCCGAGCACCCCTGGGCGCCAGTTGGTCTCTCTCACATATGCAGATATTCCTCGCATACCGTCCCCCAACCAAACAACAAATGGATGACTTTTACAGGTATCCCCTCTAATAAGGAAAACTAATGCGCATAAACCTGCCCCATGGTTCAGTCTTGATATTGGAGGGGAGAAATATTCAATCCAGATCCAGGAAGACCCAAGATCATGGACAAAATGGCTAGAGCAGGGCCAACCTTTGAATCTCCCCGATGTCTTGGATGGTGGCGTATGGCTGGAGCTGAGCAAATCGGCGTAGACAAGGATGCTCGTTATTGGGGCCCAGAAGTTGGTAACGACTATTTCTCATTTGAGTACTATAGTAGAGATCGTACCATTGACTGAGACAAAAGTCCCTATGCCTGTCACTGTCAACATGTTTTCCCCAACACATCTAAACAGCATTGTTGTTGAAATAGTAGAGGATTGCACACCTAATCGAGACAGTCTGCTAGGACCATTTCCTGCCATCAGTCTTCCTGCCTATCCCATTGCGGGTACTTCTACCCACAAAAACAGTTGTCATCAATCTTCCGCACTACCCCCAGGAGTCCACTCTGAAGGATGGGCCACATGTGGCAAAACTAAGGAGCGAAAACACTCAAAGGAGGCTACCATTGACCAAGTCTTGGGCCTAGCCCCTAGAGAAGTTGGCCAGGTAGAATCTTGAGTGACGCCCAAGTAAAGCAGTGCACACCTTGGGGACCCCGTCGAGCAAGACAGGATACATCCCCAAAGTAGCAAATAGGCCGAGGATGCACGTGACCTTCATCATCACAATAAGGATGAATTTTTTACAGGAGGGATTAAGGCAGCACGACAACGTTCGCTGTTAGTCTCAGATGCCAAGCCTTAACCTGTGAACTGTTCGAAAAAATAGGGGAGTCATATGGAAGTGTCAGCCACACTGGATGGTGAAAGCAGTCCAAAAAACTTCACTCGAGGGAAGAAGAAATTGTACGACTCCGAGCCAATTTTCCCACTGAAGGGGGTTGTTTTCTTAGCCAGGAAGTATGGGAGAGCACCCATACAACCAAAATGACTGAATCTCTGAGAAGGTCGTGGGCCGTGGAAGGAGGCTAGTGGCAGATATTTCAGTCTGAAATTTTTTGAAACCTATGAACGGTACAATCCTTTCTGGAATAGTAGAGGATTAAAAAAATCAAAGGTGTTCTTGAGGCAATGGAGGGCCCAACACTCAATCAGTCTCATGGCAATAACAGAACCTTTTTTGGCTGATAACAGAATGAGGAGTTTGGCACTTCGCATCGGTCTACCCAATTTCGCATCCAACTATAATGAAGGCGATAAACTGTGGATCTTCTGGCAAATAGCATATAATTTTGAGGTCATCAGCTCAAGTGGTCAAGCCGTCACTGGTGTTTGGTCGCAGCCAAGCGTGATTTCTCTGGTAACCTTTGTGTATGACAAGTGCTCCTATGTCCAACGCCGAGAACTTTGGCTATATCTGAAGCACATTCAATCGGTCAATCTCCCGTGGATGGAAATGGGGGATTTCAATGTCATCCTCTCGAATGTCGAGTGACGTGGGGGAGCAGGTAGGCCTAACTTACCAATAGTTGAGTTTGGTGACTGCCACGACTATGCCCTAGTAGATTTGAGTTGTCAAGGGTGGCCTTTCATGGTGCAACAGGCACCAAGGGATAGGACAAGCATGGGACAAACTTGATTGAGCAGTGGTTAATGCAGACTTCCTATCAGCGTGGGGGCAAAGTAGTTATTTGTTACTCAGTATAAGAGCATCCGATAAGTATCCACTTCTTGTTCGTTTTGGAGATTCACTGGCGTAGTAAGGGCAACGACCTTTCAAGTTTCTCAACATGTAGGGGATGGCTAAGATCTTCTGCGCACTGGTTAACACGTTCTGGCGCTTGTCTGCCAACAATGTTAGGCTAAGTATGCTAGGATAAAAGCTCAAGAACACTAGAATTGCGCTCAATGCATGGAATAAGAATGTGTTTGGCAAGGTGGAGCCGTGGAGGTATACCTGAGCCGGCTAGAGATGAAACTGGTTGTACTCGAACGGTGCCTCCAATTGGCTCCTTGTGCGGCCAATGAGGCAGATTTCTTGGCCACAGAGACCGAGATGGATGAATGGGAAGCAAGAAAGCTCAGCAAGTTAGAACAACTATCCAAGAAAGTTGGCTGAAAGCAGGGGATAGGAACTCTAAGGTGTTCCATGCTAGCCTAAAAGTGCAACAAAACAAGTCCTGTGTATCTTCGATTCACATGCAGGACAACCGAGTCATAGAAGGTAACCGACAAATACATGAGGAAGCGTTCCAATTCTTCCGACAGCAGCTAACCAATGGGGTCGTTGTTTGCCCCTCAAAACTGGGAAACATGTTCCAGCATAAGCTGAATGAGGAAGACAATGTTCGGATCTGTACAGTTCCCTCAGTACAGGAAGTAAAGACGGTGTTATGGTCGATCCCAAGTGGTAGTGCTCCTGGACCAGACGGCTTCACTTCAAAATTCTTCAAACTGACTTGGGACACAATAGGTGCAAACTTAGTTGAGCATTTCATGAATTCATAGCTGGCTCGTCCCTTCCTCGCATATTCTCATCCAACTTCATCTCACTCGTTGCCAAGGAGCAAAGCCTGCTAGTTTTGATAAGTTCAAATCAATTAGTTTGTGCTCAGTCGTCTACAAGGTGCTAGTAAAAGTTTTGGCAACAAGGATAAAGAAGCACATGGATGCTCTTGTGGTGGAGGAATAAGGTGCGTATGTCTCACAGTGTAGTATTTTCTAACACGTCACTCTGGCGCAAGAATTGGTGCAATCTATTAGGAAAACAAATAGAGGGATGTCATGATCAAGCTCGATATGGCAAAGGCATACGATAAGTTTGACTGGAGTTTCTTGGAAGTAATTCTCCTCGCAAAAGGCTTCTCTCAGAATCGGGTGACTCTGCTCCTTAGATGCGTCAAGGGACAGCTGTTCTCGCTTAAGATGAACAGAGTATCACTAGGTTTCTTCGAGTCCACGCATGGCCTATGCCAGGGGGACCCAATATCACCATACCTTTTCATCTTGTCTCAAGACACTCTTTCTCGACTGCTCAATAGAGGGCTCGAATTAGCGCGAATAAAATAATTCCATCAGCCTCTTGGCACCCCGCCTATTTCACACCTCATGTACGCCTATGACATTTTGATATTCTCTAGTGGTGATATCCGCTCCATCACAGAGCTGTTGAAAATTCTCAAGATCTACTGCGACTGGTCAGGTCAGGAAATCAGCATAGAAAAGTCAGCGTTCTACCCCTCCAAAACAATCAACCTTACATGGCACAATGCTATACGCAGACTAATTGGCTTTAGGGAAGGAGTGTTCCCCGTGAACTACCTAGGTACCCCATTATACACAGGGTGGCTAGCTAGTCAAATTCTGGAGCCACTACTCAAAAGAATTAGGAAGAAAATGGCTGGGTGGAGGGAACGACTACTGTCACAAGCGGGGAGATTGGTTTTGATTAAGCACGTCATGGCAAGTATGCCTAAGCACCTATTGGCTGTGATGAAGTTGTCGTACTCTATCCTTCTCCGCTTACGGCAAATGATGTCAAACTTTCTCTAGGGCAGAGGGAGGGGTAAGTAGAAAATTCATTGGAAAAGCTGGATGAAAATCTGTAAGCCACTGGATGAAGCTGGATTAGGCGTGAAGGATTTAACTGAGATTCAGAAATCTATGGCAATGAAATGGTGTTTCAAAGTACTTACTAAAGACAGCTTATGGGCAAGATTCTTTCAAGCCACTTACATCCGCCACAGCCACATGTCAGAAAGATTGTGCAGAGCAATGGACTCTAGATTCTGGAAGGCTGCGATGTCTACGCGAGAATAGGTCATGAGCAACTCATCAAAAAGGGGAATTCATCTTTCTGATTTGACAGATGGTAGGCCTCAGGGGTCTTCGAAAATCTCTGATTTCACAGTGAATGGCCAGTGGGATCACATGAAACTCGTGCTTCATGTGGGTGAGGATTCGACAAATCAAATCTTGGAAGTTAAGCCACCAAATCCTGCGGTAGGGGCAGACAAGGTTGTCTAGAAACTGGACAAAAATGGGAAATTCTTAGTTCAAACGGCGTGGGACTTAATTCAGGAAAAAACAAAAAAGATTCCAAACTTAGATCCAATCTGGTGCAAATTTGTTCCCCCCTAAGATCAATTTATGCACATGGAAAGAGTGGCACAAGTGCCTCCCCACGATGAGCAGCTGTTCAAGAAAGGTTTTTACCTAGCATCTCATGTCAATGTTGTGATGCTCCCCAACAAGAGACAACAGATAACATCCTTTCATCGAGCAACTTTGCTTCAGCGATATGGAACAGGGCGTCTGATCTAGCATGGATCAGTTTTGCTCAGCAAGGAGCATGGAAGGGCAGAATTATACAATGGATCGCCATGACTAAGCGAACGGGTCTTCAAGGTTTTATATCTTCCATTGTTCCTTGTGTACTAACATGGTTTATGTGGACTCGCAGGTATCGCGCCAGGTTTGAAGAAAACTTCCTCTTAGTGGAGCAAACATGGCTGGAGGTATGTTATTTCATATGTGTTGTTGCAGAAGCCACTAACAAGAATTTCAAATTGCAGGCGTCAGATCACTTGCTCCTTCGAAACTTGGAAAGAGCAACAACAAGCAAGAGTCATCACATGGAGAAGGCCACCAGTTGGATGGGTCAAAGTTGAACACCGACGATAGCAGTCGTGGAAACCCGAGACCGGCTGGAGATGGGGAATCATTAGGGACGACAAAGGGGACTATCTCGCAGCTTTCTCTGCCCCCTTCGGCCTCAAATAACGCAACCGAACTTGGAGCAACCATTGAAGGAATCAAAATATACAGACAATAGGGCTGGTTCGACATAATTCTAGAAATAGATTCTTCCATTCTAGTTGGATGGATCGAACGAAACAACTGCCAACTATGGTATCTTTGGGACTTTTTGGAAGAATTGCACGCCGTCTCGAGCGGCCTCAGGATTCACGTCCAGCATTATTTCCGGGAATGGAATAATATAGCAGATTTCTTTGCAAAAAGAGGGGATGGTGACGATGAAAGAAGGTACATGCAACCAGAGGTGCTTCCAAGACCTGCTATAGGCAATCTGCATCTAGAAAAGTAAGGGTTTCCATACCTCAGACTACAATAGAGCAACTCCCGAATGGGGTAGCCCGTGTTGGGCAACTATGTGTGTGTTGTAATGGCTTAAGGCCATAGCATTTTTTTTATTATTTATAATGCATAATTCCATTTAAAAAGCGAGGTCTCTTTCACCTCCTGTAGGTTTAATATTTCCTTTTGGTTTATAGCCTTAGTTTTTTTTTTTATCATCTGCTTTGGTTTATAGCTTTAGTTTTTCTCATCTGTTGTACTATGTAAGTCTTAGCCAATTAGCCATTTTTAATCAAAATCAAAAAAAAAACTTTAGAAATTTAAATACAACATGCTCACCATGTAAACATATGAATAAATCAACTCTCACATGCAAACATATATATATCCATATGGCTGAAAGAAATAGATCTAGAAGGAAAATTAGATACGTTATCCTTGTTGACCTCCAAGCACTCCTCGCAGAACTCCTTCAATTTAACATCAAAACAACCAAGATTTTTGAGCTATATCCAAAAACTATACTATGAGATGGTGGATCTCCTTTTTACTTCCAAAAGAATATACTAGACAACCCAAAAACTCTCTTTAAGTGTAGATCTAATCTCAACATATGAGCAAAGATATAAGGTTAAAGAAAAACTCTCTTTTTTCCTCACACAGTTGATGCCCACCAGCTTTCTTTAAATTTTAGTCAAATGAATTCATGTGTGTTGGCTATGGGGATTGCCTTGCATTTATAATGAGATATTAGGGCTAGAGTCCAAAATTAAGAGTCCAACTAGTTGGAATAATTAAATATTTAATTAACTAAATCCTTACTAATTAGGATTGTTAACTTAATTAGGATTTCTTTAACTAAATCCAATTTAATTAATTCTTCTTGGGATCTTAATTAAATATTATTTAATAAAATTCATGAAACTTTAAAAATAATCCTAATTATAATTCAATGGACCTTTTAATTAACCATTTAATCATAAGCCCAAATTTCACACAAAAGTAATCTCTTGAATTATTGTATTTAGTTTTCTTACAAAACCATGAAGACAAGTTAGGGCTTGCTCAATGCCTTGGGCGTCCTCTTGGGCCCAAATTATTTTTAGTGGGCTAGTCCACCCTAAAAAAGAATTGGCCCACACTAATTTTTTTTAAAATCCATCCTTAATTGCTTCGTGTGAATATTAGGGTTAGTTCATGTATGCTAGGGTTGGGCGATCTTATTGGACCGAACTGCCTAGAACTGGCGATCCCCAGTTCAGGACAATCCTGGACTAGGTTTGGTCCAACTGACCTCGGTTTAACCGCCGGTTCATGGTTAATTATTTTTAGTTAATTTTTTGGTGGTGCATGAAAGTGTATATAAAGAAAATAAAATATCTTATATAGTTTATATATAAGTTTATAATTTATGAATTGTATATAAAACTATATATATCAATTAAATTGTTAGTTCATAATTTATACATTTACGGAAAATAAGGTAGTGAGGGATTTGAATTTAATTATAAATGTATTAACATTTCTAATTAAGTTGTTTGCATATCATTTATATATATATATATATATATATATACATACACGTAAATGAATCAAAACCCACGTAATTCTCTTACATTAATTACCTGTTGGATCAATCCAAATAAGTTGAACTTGTAGTGTTTGCCGTATCAATTTCCCATATGTCCAATAGGTATATTTCTTTGTTCTAATGATGTTCTTGAACTCTTTTTTCCACCACTATCCAATCATTAAAGCACGTTTTATATTCCAATGTGATCGAATGCAATAATGAATGACGGTCGTCTAGAATGTACCCTCTATTGCTAAATATTTGCTCTACGACAACTGTTAAAATCGGACATGCCATAGCCGATAACATCGAAAAATCTCTTTTTTTGCGCTTCCATCAACCAAGAATACCAAAATTCCAATAGAATGATTCATCATCTTCACCTTTCTAAACAATATCAAAAGTAATGGTAGATATTTGTTTCATTATATTTTTCATTCTTCTTAGTATTACTCAACTAGAACCACTACCACGAGTTTGAACATTAATACCTAAACGTGTTTGGTATTCTACATACAACGCATTTAGCAAACTATTTATTTATCCAATTATGGTGCTATATTTGATGGTTGGTTCATTATACTTGTTGACAAACCTACTGTAATAATCTTCTAATGATGTTTTTAAACCTTCTAATTTAATTTGGGGGTAGTGTTATATTTAGAAGATATTTATACCATTTTTCACTAATAGCATATAGAAATTGTTTTAAATTAATTTTTCTTCAAGAGCTATAATAATGGCTCTTACATTAACACAAACATGAACAATAAATTGAGAAGTATGTTTATATACACGTGATAATAATTTTGTGTAATCATTAAAATACTTTAATAATTCTAAAAAAATTTCACACTCATTCCAATGGTTTGATATAAATATATATTTTGGTATCTATTATTCATAAAATTATACAAGAAATCTTTACAAGGGATGGTTTGTTGAATTAAAAAGTAAGTAGAGTTCAAATAGGTTGACATGTTTAGAGAAAATTTTATAGCCCTAACATTGTTATCTTTATAAAATTTTAACTAACCTTTCATTAATCTAGGTTTAGTAACCAAATTTTAATGGTACGTTTAATGGAATGTATGCTTAAATTAATATATTTTAGGGTAATTGTACACATAAATCAATAATATAACAAATACATCTAATATGAAAAACGACCACCAAAAGAAGAATCGCATAAATATTTTAAATCATCTATATAAGTATCATTATTAGAGGTATTATAAAACGAAATGCTATATACACTATGTTGTAGATTTTTTTTTTTTTCTAATTTAGCATAAATATGGTGCATATATTTTGTGTAGTATCTGAATAATCAAACATCCTATAAGTTAGAATTTGTATTTTTCATTCATAATCTAATGATAAGTTATTTCCATATATCGCTACATATAAAAATGTTTTGTTCCATAGATGAAAAACTTGACATAAATTATTATTTTTTCTTGAAAGATTTAATAATATCGCTAGTGTGATTTATGTGAAACTCAAGTAAATGCAGGATTTGAACATGTACGTACATAATTTTTTTAGTTTTAAACTTTCGACAAATCTAAAGTGAAGGTCTTTCGAACAAGTTAAAATTGAAATAAATGACTAAAAGAAGACATATCTACATCTCCAGCTCCACCGACGATAGAACTTCACCTACTTGAACTCGATTCCAAGATTTACTGGGTTTTTACATTGGACATGTCTTACAATTGTCCAATAACCTCCACCATATGAAAAAGATACATGAATTAAAGTTTTTAAATAAATCTATAAAAAAATAAAAAAATCATTAAAAATAATTTAATTTTTTTAAAAAATAAAAATTCATTTAAAATATATGAATTGAAGTTTTTAAATAATTTTATGAATAAAAAAGTCCTACCTTTTTTAAGTGACTTTTTTTTTCACATAACCGGCACTTCACCGAAAGTCGGGCCTCTCTTTTAGAATTTGGAATTTTGTTGAAAAAAATTATAAAAATGTTGGAGTTGCTCAATTCCTCTGCGATCCATTCTTGATTTTGAGACACGCGTGGCTGAAGGGGTGGACAATTACCAGTACCACGATCACGAGACGAAGAAAGTGTTAAACTTGGATTTAACATCTCCTCCTCCAGTTGTATTTCTCCCAAATCTTCCAACTTAAAATTAAGATCGTGTAAAGCACCAAAATAAATAAATTTGTCGAAATCAGGGGATGCAGAAGAAAAATGAATATTTCTCTTCGACAATTTTTTTCCAGTTGAATAACAAAATAAAATTCAAAAATTGCTAAATAAAATGCACAAGAATAAGAGATTGAGAGAACTAATAGTATAATAATAGTTGAAGAAGAATATGAATTTGTGTAAATAAAATGAAAGGATAAGTGGGATATTTATAGTTATTTAAAAAATATTGTTTTTTCAAATTATAGCCTTTGGACCCGGTTGGGCCACCGGCTGGACCGTCAGTCCAATGGCTCTTTTTTTTTAATTTTTTTTTATATTGATTTACAACGGTTCAACTAGCGGTCCAACTATTTATAAAATTTGTAATTTTATAAAGATTGATAAATTTATACAAAACAATTTTTTTAATATAATTTTCGGTATGCAAAATGAAAAAAATATTATAAATTAAAAAAATATTATAAAATTAAAAAAATAAATTGATTGACCCGGAGGGCCAATCGTGCCGAAACCGTGTAGGACCCGTCGCAACCCGGCGGGTGGCCCTTGGCCCGGAGGGCCGGGCCAAGGGCCAAGGACCGGTTAGCCCGCCGGGAAAGACCAAGGGCTCGGGTTGCCCCGGCCCGGGCATGTCTAGTTGGACCACCAGTTTGTAAAATTTAGAACCTGGAACGGCCCAACGAAACATCAGTTCGGCCCGATCTGATCCATGGTTTGGTTCATTCCACGATCAGCTTTACCCACCTCTATGTACGATCGTGTGAATATCTTGACTTGCGTATTATTGTGGCTTTGAACGTGAATCTGTGAATGTGACACTTTGCATGTATTGCATAGATCAGTCGATTAAAAAGTAATTTTGAACACTATAATTATAAAAAAAAAAAAGTGTGTGGCAAAATATTTTTTTGCAGGTCCAATCCTAAAGAATTTGTTGCCCAACTTAAAATTGGGCATTTGGGATGGGGCATTACAGGCAAGGCAGGAACCAAAAATAAAAAATTATTCCGATAAAGGGGAAATATATAAATTAAGATGTCAGTATTTAAGTTCCTGTATGGAAATTTTAGGAAAGTGGTTGGATTTAGGAGTGGAGAAATGCAACAATCCTTGTGTATCATAAATGGTGATAAGATTGCAGTTCAGAATTAGATTACACGTATCAACAATAGGTCGGTCTGGGTATGATTAGTCATCTGTAGTCAGTTACAATTTTGTTTCTTATTTTTTCTTCTCATTTTGTACTTTTTAAATGTGTGTGAAAATATATAGTTTCATTGCTTCTCATTTTATTCTTCTTATTTTTTATTTTTTAAATGTTTATAAAAATTATCAAAAAATAATTTTTTTTTATTGAAATAGTATTTGCCCTCAAATTTTAAGATAATTAAATAATATTTATAATTAAATTTTTTAAATTAATTTTTATTTTTATAATATTTTAAAATTATTCTTAAGTTATGGGCGCCTCGGTGGCGTCGGATAAGATAAGCCGACAGTTCTCCTCGTCATCTTTGAATAATTGGACTCTATAATCATTAATTTAATAGATAACGTGATGGGATGGGAAGGCGCAGAGCTTCGTGAGGCGTTGAGGGTCTTCCACTGAATTCAACTACTGGCCACTGCAATTTATAGCCTATCGGATCGGTGTCTGTTATTTGTTTGATTCTTTGATGGTCTACGTGATCTATAAATAGAAGGTTTATTTATCTGCCGTAATGCGTAGAGTAGAGGGCCGGAAGTTCAATGGAGAAAATACAGCACAAGACGGTGGCGGTCAACGGTCTACAGATGCACGTCGCAGAGGTCGGCGACGGCCCGCTAGTCCTCTTTATCCACGGCTTCCCCGAGCTCTGGTACTCGTGGCGCCACCAGATGGTTTACGTGGCGGCGCGTGGTTACCGTGCGGTGGCGCCGGACATGAGGGGCTACGGCGACACTACCGGCGCACCCCTCGAAGATCATTCGAAGTTCACCGTGTTCCACTTGGTGGGCGACCTTATATTGCTCCTGGACGCGATTGCGCCCGAAGAAGATAAGGTGTTTGTTGTTGGGCATGACTGGGGTGCCCTTGTTGCTTGGTACTTATGCTTGTACAGGCCTGATAGAGTTAAGGCTTTGGTGAACTTGAGTGTTCCTTTTAGTCCCAGGAATCCTCAGATGAACATTGTGGAGTATTTCCGCGGTGTATACGGGGATGATTACTATGTGTGCAGATTTCAGGTGGGAATAACTGAAGCATTAACTGTCTTGTTGGTAGAAAGAATCTTGATTATGTTATGTTATTTGAGTTTGCCTACTTTTTAATAAATTGATTTAACTTTAGTTCATGATCCGAAACCTCATGATAATCTTCTTCTTTTCGTTGAGATATGGATGACCAAAACTGAGAAGGGAATATAATCTGTATCTTTAGCCTTACTTCTGTATTTACCGCCTTCTGTTTCACGATGAAACCTTGTAAAAAATTCGAGACACGCAATTCAGTGAGCATCTTGGTTTGGTAATGTTGCAGGAACCTGGTGAAATAGAAGCTGAGATTGCAGGAATTGGGTTTAAGGAATTTCTCAAGAATATTTTTGCTTTCCGGGATCCTGGTGGCCTTTTCTTCCCCAAGGGTAAACTATTCGAAAATTCTGCTGATAGGCCAACATGGCTAACGGAGGAGGATCTTGACTATTATGTCAGCAAATTCGAGAGAAGTGGTTTAACAGGAGGAGTGAACTATTACCGTGCATTTGGCATGTAGGTCCTCAGCATACATAATCTTTTACATCATTGTCTGTATCTTTTATCTGGTTCAGCGGCCGAAACAGCATCTAGCTGAATGTTTAAGACTTGCATGATTTGCTTTTGCTGCTGCTGATTGCAGAAGCTGGGAGCTGAATGCACCGTGGACAGGGGCAAAAGTGAAAGTACCTACGAAGTTCATCGTGGGGGAATTTGACTTGACCTATCATTATCCTGGTATTCAGGATTTTCTGCATAAAGGTGGGTTCAAGCACTTCGTACCATTACTGCAGGAAGTCGTAGTTGTGGAAGGTGCTGCTCACTTTGTCAATCAAGAAAGACCGGATGAGATCAGTGAGCACATCTATACTTTCCTCAAACAGTATTAAGCACCCTTAATAGTTAATAAATGCACTCTGGATGTATGGAGAGCTAGATACTGCAGATATGGTTGTAAACATTTGCTTGTTTCCCTTGTGGAATGTTCTCATAATTTGGATAGAATGACAGTTCAATAATTTGATCATGTGGTCTATATATAATTTGAAGCATCGGATTGAAATAAAAGATGCACCTGACTTTCCATATTTCAGGACTCCTATTGTGTTGCTTTGGTTTCATGAGAAATGACACAGATTTGTCATCACTTGTCAACAGATGGCTTGGTATTTGAGGCTAAACAACAGAACACTTGCACAGGAAAAATAGCAGCACCAGACCAAGAGAAAACACCACAATCGATTCAATTATGATAGCTGAACCATCAGTTAGAAAGGTCAATATGACATTGTCTCACCACAATCTGGGTAGCAACCATGCATAAATGAGATAAGAAGTGTTCTGAAATTCATAAAGCAAGAAATGAAATGATTATACAATCTTACCATGCGCTACCAAGGAACGCATGGGCCTATGACGTATCAGATTTCCAGTCGACTCGGTAAACAGAGAGATTGACATCATCTTAGCACAATCTGCGTAGCAACTATGGTTACCCAGATCATTTACCTTAACTGCAATGCAAGACAGCACCTTCCTTTCCTTCCAGACAGGCAATGTTCTGACAGTCTGACGGTCGATAGTTGTTCACTTGCTATAACTTTTGATAAAGCCCAAAATTCTCCAACACAACCCATTGGAATCAAATCCAGCTCACGCAAGAGCATGTGGCAGAAAGATAAATGAACTGTTGAACAAAAGAGTCGAAAAAAGCAGCCAATATTGAAAGATAAGGAGCAGACAAGAAAAAAAGGAAAAGTAGCACAATTTTCGACAAGCATGCATACTACATTAATGGTGTTTGCATGATTTGTAGTCTAAATGGAGTGTTGATTCATTGTAAGTATATTCAAGATACACAATATCAAGTTCCTACTATTTTTACTTGGTATCAAAACAAAAAATAATAAGTTTCGGCGAAAAAAACTCGAAATCATCGCCGCCGCCGCCGCCGCGTGAGAAGAGTCGCCTGAGCATGCTTGTTCCGAAACGCAGCTGACCCAGGCCGAAAACGGCCGCCGCCGGCCGATTTCGCGGCGAAAACTGTCGCGAACGGCTAGGGCTTCGGGCGGTTTCCGTTAGATTCACAGCACATCCGCCGCCGCTTGCGCCAAAGACCACGACCGTCAGAATCGCGTCGCCGAGAGTTTTCTGTGGCCATATCATGTGTCACCGCACCACCACGCGCCGCCACGCCGCCAGAGACAAAAAAAATTAGAATATCAATTCTGAGAGCTCGTCACACTTGTCAAATCTGTTTTCGTAAATGTTATTCCGTTTGATCTATATTTGCGTTTCTCTGGATAATTAAATATTTTGTATGTGGATTGAAATGCCTAAACTTGGAATGTCCCAATTAAGGATGGCGTGGAGGTGATAATTGATTGATTATGCTAGAAAGTTATAGTAATTAGTGCTAATGACAGGAAAGGAGGAGGATGCGATGGGGAAACGGTTTGAAACTTTGGCAAAACTCGATCTTGCTATACTCAGCTAATCCAAGGGATAATGCAGGAGATGAGTATTTCACCGATGCCGATTGTTCCATCTACCACACAGGTCAAGCTTGCCCTACCAACTATTGACTTGAAACTAGAAGGACGAGCTTCCTATGTTGGTTTGTCCCATCGAATTGAGACTACCTTGGTGGAT
>JAOWBN010111843.1:0-19508 GCA_028565015.1 Pinguicula moranensis
GCAGAATGCATCAGTGTCCATTCCCTCAGATGGTGATATCTCTCCTAATGATTCATACATTCAGCACCATCATAATGCAGATCAAGACAATGATTATGAACCCCCTTCCAGTGTACCAGTTGATATATCAGAATCATCTATTGAGAATAAGCAAGGGCCACAACTAAGACGCAGTACTAGACAAACTACAACTCTATCTTGGTTTGAAGATTTTCATGTGTTTTCTACTCACACTGCTGCTGATTCTTCAAAGGTGATGCCACTCTCTGATGACACATGCTACTTCATAGGACATTACTGTGAATTTTTTGCAAATCATTCCAGTTTTACAGAGCCAAAACACTATAATCCAACAAGAACTAATACAAAGTGGATTGAAGCAAAGCAAGAGATTAAGGCACTGGAAGAAAATAAGACCTGGGAGCTTACCAGTCTACCTGATGGGAAACGAGCAATTGGATCCAAATGGGTATACCGTATAAAGTGTAAGCCTGATGGCACAATAGACAGATACAAGGCAATGCTTGTTGCTAAAGGTTACACACAAGTTGAATGTGATGACCTTTCTGAAATCTTCAGTCCAGTGGCTAAAGTGGTCACTGTCCGTATACTCTTTGCATTGGCAGCTTCACAGAATTGGGTTGTGCATCAGTTTGATATGAACAACGCTTTTCTCCACGGGACTTTGAATGAGAAAGTCTACATGTTTCCTCCACTAGGTTATGAGAGAGCAAAAAAAGGGCAGGTTTGCAAGTTGTTGAGATCTCTCTATGGCCTTAAGCAGGCGTCTCGGCAATGGAATATAGAATTCACTAATAAACTGGTTGCTTATGGATTCAAGCAATCTTATCACGATCCATGCTTCTTCAGCATGTCTACTGCTGCACATAAACTGTTTTTATTGGTCTACGTTGATGATGTGTTGCTGACAGGAACATCTGTGATTGAATTGGACAGAGTGAAGAACTATCTTAATGACACATTCACCATCAAGGATTTAGGAGTGGCAAAATATTTCCTAGGCATGGAAATAACAAGATCAGCCGTTGGAATCTACATTAGCCAAAGAAAATATGTACGTGATCTGCTAAGTGATTCAGGCCTCCTGGACTGCACTCCCTGCTCAACTCCACTGCCGTCTGACTTGAGGTTCGAATCTTTGGATCAGGATCCCACTCCACTGTACCATAATCCGGAGAAGTACCGCAGATTGGTTGGTAGACTTTTGTACTTGAATTATACTAGACCGGACTTGACATTCGCTGTTCAACAACTTAGCCAGTTTGTTAGTCAACCTCATGACTCCCATTGGAATGCCGCCACTAATTTCCTTCGTTACTTGGCTGGAAATCAATCCCTTAGACTGTTTTATTCCAGGCAGCCTCCACCATCTTGACAGTTTACAGTGATGCCGACTGGGGTAGCTGTCGCACCTCCAGGCATTCATTAACCGGCTTCTGCGTGTTTCTAGGATCCAGCCTTATCTCCTGGGAGACAAAGAAGCAGGTAACTATTGCTTGTTCCTCCGTAGAAGCAAAATATAGAGCTATGGCTACTGCAGTTAGAGAGCTCCAGTGGGTAGCCTACATGTTAGCAGATTTTCAGATCGCGCCTATTCTTCCAATCTCTTTTTGGTGTGATAATCGGGCTGCATTAGATATTACTGCGAATCCAGTATTTCATGAGCGCACTAAACATATAGAGATTGATTTCCATGTTGTGAGAGATCAGTATAAAGCCAGCTTCATCCTTCCACAACACATTACTTCCAAAAATCACTTGGCTTAGTTTTTACGAAGGCACTTTCACTGGGTGGTTTTCGGTCGAGGCTCATCTTGAGGATGAGGCATTGAATTATTCAAATAATGAGAGGGTATGTGGAGAAGATGAATCCACAAACCGAGAATTGATTGAGAAACATGTT
Organism: Pinguicula moranensis; assembly: GCA_028565015.1. Classification (NCBI taxonomy): domain Eukaryota; kingdom Viridiplantae; phylum Streptophyta; class Magnoliopsida; order Lamiales; family Lentibulariaceae; genus Pinguicula; species Pinguicula moranensis. The sequence continues at coordinate 1,925 of JAOWBN010111843.1, forward strand.
GTGCAATCAACTTCTGAAACTGATGAATTGTGTCTGATGCAGTTGCAGAAAAGAAAAACAAAGCAAGTCGCTCGTTACAAAAAATGTGAGTTTGTTAGTTGAGGATTTAAGACACGTGAATGCTCCTCAACGGCTTGATCCGCCTTGATCGAGTGGTTTACATTTAGCGTTAATGCTTTACGTTTTTCTTAGTATAAATGCGATTCAGTGTTGATTGTAATTTAAAAATATATTGTATTGAGTAACAGAAAACAGTTGAGAGCAATAAGAGAGAATACATTCTCCATGAAAATCGTTTTCCTCTGTTCTTCTTCTCCGATTGATTCATATCGAAGTTGCTTACAAATTTGTCTAAGATTCAAAATGGTATCAGAGCAGGTTAAACTCTGGTAATCGAGCCATTGTAACCGATTGTTTTTCGTACGCCTGCACAAATAATCGAAAATGGCGTTGACTGACGTTGAATGTCAGGAACTGCTTGCGTTGAAGCGGAAACAACAATCTGATGAATTGATTGAGGAGCAGCTGCAGGTATATGGTGCGGATAGTATAGGTATGCAGCTCGTTTCGATTTTGTTGAATGGGACGAATTTTTTGATCTGGAAATGTGCAATTTTCTCTGCACTTGAAGCTAAGTTGAAAATTGGATTCTTTAATGGCTCTTTGAAAGAACCGAGTGAGGATTCACATCTGTACATGAGATGGAAGAGGGCGAATAGTCTAGTGTGTTCATGGATACGTGGTTCAATGGAACCAGATCTAATGCAGAATTATATGTTTGTTAATGATGCAAGAAAGCTATGGTTGAGTGTTGAGAAACGATATGGAACCACTAATCTACCGCACTTGTTCGAATTGAAACGTAGTGCAACCATGCTTAGACAAGGTATTGGTGGTATATGTGAATTCTATGGGAAATTGAAAGTCATTTGGGATCAATATGAACAGTTACGACATATACCTTATGTTGAAGGAGAAATTGGTCTGTTGATGATTAAGAGAGATAATGAAGATAAGGTGATAGAGTTCTTGATGGGACTGAATAATGTATATGAGAGTGAGAGAGGACTAATAATGGGGACTAAACCTCTTGCAGACATTGATACTGTATACAATATTTTGATGACTGCAGAAAAACAGAGACAAATCAGCAACTCTGTTTCAGCAACTTATGACAATCTAAACACTGCTATGTTGGCAAGAGGTGGAGGAAATGGATGGAAGAAGGATAATGGAGTACCTCAAAGAGTGGACAAGAGTCATCTCAAGTGTAGTCATTGCACTAGATCTGGTCACACCGTGGACGAATGCTTCAAACTTAAGGGATATCCTGCAAGTTGGAGTGAAAGAAGAATTGATAAAACTGGGCTAAAGTGCACCCACTGCACTAAAACAGGGCATCTAGTTGAGAACTGTTTTAAGCTCAAGGGATATCCTGAAGGATGGTTTGATCAGCGATGACAAGGTGCTCAGAATTACTCTGCTAACCAGGTTGAATCCAGTGATGATGCTAAACAGGGATTCACACCGCTGGACATGAAAGATGGGAACATGAATAATTTGTATGAGGTGATTGGTAATATGCAGAAAGAGCTGCAGAGAATTTCTAAAGGCAAATAGATTCCTGATCCGAATGACAAGGCAATGGTAAATGTCGCACACTACAATGACTTTGCAGGTACAAAATTTTTTCATGCAATGTCAGTTCTTACAAATGTTGATATCACTGCCCAGGAATGGATTGTAGACATGGGTCCAACTAATCACATGTGTATTGACCTTGATGCTTTGTTAAATGTGTGCCCTTTTAACACTACACCATTGTGGCTGCCGGATGGTAGTATTAAACCGGTTGAGTGCAGAGGAGACGTCTGTTTGTCTAAGGAGGTGGTGTTGAAGTCTTGTTTATATGTACCAAGTTTCAAGTATAATCTGTTGTCTGTCAGGAAACTTTCTGTGGCATCAGATTTATGTTTTTATTTCCTGCCTGATCAGTGTGTGTTGCAGGACCGTATATCACACAAAATTGTTGTAGTGAGGCATGTGAAGAGGGAGTTATACATTCTGAACACAAATTCCTTTGATGAAGAAGCTATACTGAAGGGACAAGATGCCTACTTTTCTTACTTGTTCCCTTCAAAACCTGGTTGTAGTAACATGTTTGCAGCTCACAATTATGTTGAGGTTTATGTAGCTGTGAACACTGATTTGTTACACAGTAGACTAGGTCACCCCTCCATTGATGTAATGAAACATCTAAACAATTCTGATGACTTTGTAGTAATGCAAAAAACACTTAATGATTGTGAGATTTGCCCTTTGTCCAAGCAACATAGATTGCCATTTCCAGATAGTCTGCACAGATCAGCATCAGCAAGTTGTTTTGTTCTCGTGCATATGGACGTTTGGGGTCCATATAAGATGATGTCTCTCACTTCATGTCAATACTTTCTAACTATTGTGGATGATTGCAGCAGGTGTACATGGATTTATTTGTTTAAATGTAAGGATCAGGTGCCACAACTTGTGAAAGCTTTTATTATAATGATCAAGACGCAGTTTGATAAGATGTGAGAAGCGTTCGAACAGATAATGGCACATAATTTTCAAATGTTCAATGTCTGAGTTTTTTTCATGAGCATGGTACTGTGCATCAGAAGAGTTGTGCTTACACGACTCAACAGAACGATCTAGTTGAAAGGAAACATTTCACTCTACTGCAGGTAGCATGTGCATTATTGTTCCAAGCCAAACTGCCAAAAGGTTTTTGGGGAGAAGCAATCCTTGCTGCAACATATCTCATTAACAGGTGGCCAAGCAGAGTGTTAAACTGGCAATCACCTTTTGCTGTCCTATACAAACATCCACCATACCTCACCAATCTCTGAACTTTTGGCTGTCTTTTCTTTGTGATGGATCACAGGTCAGGAAGAGATAAGTTGGATAAAAGATCTTCGCAAGGAATTTTTGTTGGATATCCTTCGGGGCAGCAAGGATATAAGATATATGTGCTTGAATCCAAGAAGATTGTTGTGTCTCGAGATGATGTCTTTCATGAGAATATGTTTCCCTTAGTGCCTCATAATTCTGATAACAGTGTCATATTGCCTCAGTTTGTGCCACACTATGATGATCATGAATCTTTTGCTCCCAGAATTAGTCCATTACTGCATAATGCATCAGTGTCCATTCCTTCAGATGGTGATGTTTCTCCTAATGATTCATCTGTTCAGCACCATCCTAATGCAGACCAAGGCAATGCTTATGACTGCCCTTCCAGTGCACCAGTTGATCTATCAGAATCATCTGTTGTGCCATCATCTGTTGAGAATCAGCAAGGGCCACAACTAAGGCGCAGTACTAGACAGACTACCACTCCATCTTGGCTTGAAGATTTTCATGTGTTTTCTACTCACACTACTTCTGATTCTTCACAAGTGATGCCACTCTCTGATGACACAGCTACTTCACAGGACATTACTGTGAATTTTCAGCAAAACTTTCCAGTTTTATAGAGCCAAAACACTATAATCAAGCAAGAACTAACACAAAGTGGATTGAAGCAATGAAGCAAGAGATCAAAGCACTGGAAGAAAATAAAACCTGGGATCTTACCAGTCTACCTAATGGGAAACGAGCCATTGGATCCAAACGGGTGTACCGTGTAAAGTGTAAGCCTGGTGGTACAATAGACAGATACAAGGCAATGCTTGTTGCTAAAAGTTACACACAAGTTGAGGTGAGTACTTTTCTGAAATCTTCAGTCCGGTGGCTATAGTGGTCACTGTCTGTATATTTTTTTGCATTGGCATCTTCACAGAATTGGGTTGTGCATCAGTTGGATGTGAACAACGCATTTCTCCACGGGACTTTGGATGAGGAAGTCTACATGTTTCCTCCCTTAGGCTATGAGAGAGCGAAGAAAGGGCAGGTTTGCAAGTTGCTGAGATCTCTTTATGGCCTTAAGCAGGCGTCTTGGCAATGGAACATAGAATTCACTAATAAACTAGCTGATTATGGATTCAAGAAATCTTATCGCGATCCATGCTTCTTCAGCATGTCTACTGCTGCACATAAACTATTTTTATTGGTATATGTTGATGATGTGTTGCTGACAGAAACATCCGTGATTGAATTGGACAAAGTGAAGGACTATATTAATGAAGCATTCACCATCAAGGATTTATGAGTGGCAAAATATTTCCTAGGCATGGAAATAGCAAGATCAGCCGCTGGAATCTGCATTAGCCGAAGAAAGTATGTACGTGATCTGCTAAGTGATTCAGGCTTCTTGGACTGCACTTCCTGCTCAACTCCACTGCCATCTGACTTGAGGTTTGAATACTTGGATCAGGATCCTACTCCATTGTACCATAATCCGGAGAAGTACCGCAGATTGGTTGGTAGACTTTGTACTTGAATTACACTAGACCGGACTTAACATTTGTTGTTCAACAACTTAGCCAGTTTGTTAATCAACCTCATGACTCCCATTGGAATGCAGCCACTCATGTCCTTCGTTACTTGGCTGGGAATCAATCCCTTGGACTGTTTTATTCCAGCACAGCCTCCACAATCTTGACCGTTTACAGTGATGCCGACTGGGACAGCTGTTGCACCTCCAGGCATTCATTAACCGATTTCTGCGTGTTTCTGGGATCCAGCCCTATCTCATGGAAGACAAAGAAGCAGGTAACAATTGCCTGTTCATCTGCAGAAGCAGAATATAGAGCTATGGCGGCTGCAGGTAGAGAGCTCCCGTGGGTAGCTTATAGATCAAGCCTATTCTTCCAATCTCTTTTTGGTGTGATAATTGGGCTGCATTGGATATTACTGCGAATCCAGTATTCCATGAGCGTACCAAACACATAGAGATTGATTTCCATGTTGTGAGAGATCAGTATAAAGCAGGCTTCGTTTTTCCACAACACATCACTTCCAGAAATCAGTTGGTTGATGTTTTTACGAAGGCCCTTTCAGTGGGTGGTTTTCGGTCTATTCTTGGCAAGATGAGCCTCTAGAACGCTCATCTTGAGGAGGGGGTGTTGAAGTATTCCAATGCTGAGAGGATATGTGGAGAAGGTGAATCTACAAAACGAGGATTGATTGAGAAACATGATGTGCAATCAACTTCTGAAACTGATGAATTGTATCTGATGTAGTGGTAGAGAAGAAAAACGGAGCAAGCCGCTCGTGACAAAAATGCGAGTTTATTAGTTGAGGATTTAAGACACGTGGATGCTCCTCAACGGCACGATCCACCTTGATCGAGTGGTTTAAATTTTGCATTGTTGTTTTACGTTTTTCTTAGTATAAATGCGATTCAGTGTTGGTTGTAATTAAGTGATATGTATTGTGAAAACAGAAAACAGTTGAAAGCAATAAGAGAGAATACGTTCTCCATGAAAACCGTTTTTCTCTGTTCTTCTCCATTTGATTCATATCGAAGTCGCTTACAAATTTGTCAAAGATTCAAAAACTTGGTAGGCGATGAACTTGGAGAAGATGACGACGAGAAGGAGAACAGCAGCGAAGGAGAAGTCGAGAAACGTTACGGGAGAAGGAGAAGTCAGAAAGTGAAAAGAGAAAACTGGAGAAGAGAAGTCAATAACTCGTTTTGTCAAACGGATAGAAAACGTTTTCTGCTACTAAATTTAAAAAAATTCATTACCTGGAGGCTGGAGACACCATTCCGAGCTTTCTACCACGTTGCTAGATTTCTTCTACAGTAATTTTGTTTTCTCCATCACTTACAGTTGGTCTGAGATCAGCTTTCTTATTACTGTTCTTCTGTTCTTCTGTTCTTATGTACTCTATACAGGATGGGGAGCATGCGGATTATGCGGTTCTTCTTGGAGCGGCTGCATTTTTTGGAAGCACCAGACCAGATATGCTTCTTCATTATTCTCACGGTCATGCTCTCTCAAGCTGGTTGGTGGATTGACGATCATAAGCTTGCTGAGTAGGAATTGAAAACCGGTAGTACTAAGATGTTAAGTGAATATATTTACAAATTGATCACAAGTGCTAAGATACTTGATAATGATATCTTTGTTTAGCAATTTTTCACGAATGAAGTGATAATCCACTTTAATGTGTTTAGTGAGAGTATGAAAAATAGGATTGGAAGCCAATGCGATGGCACCAATTTTATCGCATTATAGAACTGGACAATCATTAATAGGAATCTCAAAGTCACAAAAGAACATACGAATCCAATGTAATTCAACCGTGGTTAGAGATAGGGCCTTATATTCTGCTTCGGTACTAGATCATGAAACAATGCTCTGCTTCTTTACAGACCAAAAGATGAGACAAGATCCAAGGAAGATGCTATATCCAGTTGTAGAACATATGTAAGTTGAATCACCAGCCCAATCAGAATCATAGAAGGCCAGAAATTGAAGAGAACCAGGCGTGTGCCACAAACCTAGATCAGGGGTCCCTTTCAGATATCGTAGTACCCGCTTCGTCGCTCCCCAGTGCGATACAGATGGGTTGTGGAGATGCTGACACAACTGATTAACTGAAAAGGAGATGTATGGATGAGTTAATGTGCAATATTGAAAGTCACCGATGGTCTGGTGATGGAGAGTAACTCCAGCCGAATCCGAAGGAGAGGTGTCTGCAGTATGAAACCAATTACTTGAGAAACATGGGGAGGGTAGAGGTTTTGCATCATTCATCTTGGATTGTTGTAATAAATCAGAATATATTTTGATTGTCTCAAATGTAATCCGGAATCATCTCTGATAGCTTCAATGCCCAAGAAATAACCAAGATCGCCAAAGTCACGAAGGCGAAAAGCAATCTGAAGGCTATTAATGAGGTCAGTAATAGTGGATAGGGAGGATCCTATACTAAGAATATCATCAACGTAAACGAGAACAAATAGATGTATACCAGCCAAGTGGAATATAAAAAGGGATGAGTCATTCACAGAGCAATTAAACCCAAGGTCGACAAGGGCACCATATAACCGAACATACCAAGCCCTGGGTGCCTGCTTAAGGCCATAAAGTGCCTTTCGCAATAAACAAACATGATCAAGGAACCGAGAAGACAAGAACCCAGAGGGTTGCTCCATGTAGACTACCTCTTCAAGCTCACGATTGAAGAATGCATTCGAGACATCGAGCTGACGAATAGACCAAGAATATTGGACAACCGAAGACAATAAAAGTCATAGAGTGGCCATCTAGACAACCGAACTGAAAGTTTCAGAGAAATCCAAGCCAAATTCTTGCTCAAACCCATGAGCAACAAGATGAGCTTTGTATCTATCAATAGACCCGTTAGATTTTTGCTTGATCTTTTATACCCACGTACATTGAATAACATGCTGATAAGATGAGTAAGGACAAAGATTCCACGTGTGATTATGCACCAAAACATCAAACTCAGCCTGCATAGTAGTTATCCACTTTGAAGATGAGGCAGCCTGCAGGTAAGTAGAAGGCTCGCAAGGCACATGAACACTAGCAATGGCCTGAAAAGGATGACAAGTAGAATTCAAGCCATAATCCCTATTATTTCGAGATTACTCCTTATCAAGCCATGACCTCTCTTCCACTATCTCATGTACACTTCTCCTATAAAACAATGTACCATGAATGAAAAAATATATCGAATAGAATTCAATACATTTTCGATATAGAAATTCTCAAACCAACTTATACAAAAATTCTCAAACCAACTTGGTATCAGAGCCGAGGTCATCGAATTGTGATCTTGGTTTCATCATTTACCAATAACCATACCCGCTACCACAACAATGGTGGATGATCAACCTGCCGCTCCACCACAACTCCCGACGGGCAACCAAGGCCTTCCGATCGATGCCGCTGCAGATAAATCTTCTACAACCGATCAGGGGTTACACTGCCATCCAGAGAACCTGTCGGATCAATTTTCACACTTGATTCAGAAAATACAAACGTTAGATATCAGCCAGCCTGTGGAGATAGATCTCAAGTTAATAGAGCAAAACTATTCTCTCGGGTTCCGGCTAATGAATGTCGCCATTGGAGGAAGAGGACGCCTCAACCACATCACGGACAATCCTCCACCTCCTCCGACCAATGACTCTTCCTTCTTGTATTGGGAACAGATGGATCTAACAGTGTGTTCATGGATTTTCCACAACATGGATCGGGACATCAAAAATTATTTCACGGAGTATCCAACTGCTCACGAACTTTGGAAGGGTATTTCAACCACCTACGGCAGCGGCGGAGATACCCTTCAGATTTATGATCTGCTGGTCTGAGCTAGTCATCAAAAATAGTGAGACGGATCATTAGAGAAATTATTCAGTGGATTACAGAAACTTTGGCGAGAAATTGAAAGGAGACAACCTAATCCCATGACGAGTCCTCCAGATATTGCTATGTTCAACAAACTCCGGCAAGAAACTTGTCTATTCCAATTTTTGTCTGGCATAAATGACGAATTTGACACCGTCCATCGCGACTTGCTCAAGGTGTCACCTTTGCCCTCAACTGAAATAGCTTATGCAATGGTCCGACGAGAAGCTGCCCGGATAGGGATTTTCATCCCTTCAAAATTTGGGCCAAAATCCTCATCGGACACGAGCAACAGCTTGTTCGTACGCAGAAAAAGGACAGTGGGGGAAAATCTCGCAGCAGTTCCCGGGACAATGGAGTGGAAAAATCCACCTTATGGTATATAGATTGCAAGAAATCCGGCCACACACTTAAGGGTTGCTTCAAATGAATCGGGTACCCCGAGTGGTGGCCCGATGTGAAGAAATGAGGGACGAAACCCGACGCTGCCACCTGCACCGTGAGCAACAATGCAGTCGCCGGCTTCAGCGGTGGCGGTTCAGAGAGCGGTTTTGGAGCTTTAGCCGTAGGAGACTATATCGAAGAAGAGGAGCAGTCGACGGGTTCGACAGGTAATAATTTTGGGGGCACACCATTGTCCCCAAACTCTTTATCTTCTTCAAAATTGCAAAAAGGTCCTTATTAGTTTGCAGAGCAAGTCCCTGGCTATTATCGGAATCTATTTCGGCCTCTAGATCCTGGGGAATTTGCTACGGTGCCCCTAGACTCTTCGAACTGTTCCAATTTGACCCATGCCTATTTGTCCAGCCTTACAGAGTGGTCCCCTGGTTTCCAAATTATTGCAGAAATGCCCAAAGACCGAAAACAAACTAAAATTGAACCAAATTTTAGCAATCCTTGAGTTTTCCGACCCAGGTTTTCTGGTACAGATTAAGGTGCCCCATATATTTCCTGGAATTGACTACCCGTGACATCTCAACCATGGATTTTCGATAGTGGGGCCACTGACACGATGACTAATGATCCTATGGATATTCGAACATCAACCAAACCACGACGGTCATGTATCTAGACCGAAAATAGGGCCATGACTCATGTTCGGGGTGCAGGCAGTATTTAATTATTGTCAACTCTACACTTGCCCAATTATTTACTTATTCTGAATCTTTCGTGCAAGTTGTTGTCTATTAGTCATGTGACCAAGGAATTAAATTGCATTGCACTAATGTATCCCAATTTTTGCCTTCTTCAGGATATCAGGACGGGGGCGATTATTGGGCGTGACACTGAACGTGGTAGTTTGTACTATGTCGATGAGGTGGCCCAATAAGGAACTATGCTGGCTCGTGGGACGGTCAATAGACAGGCATGGTTGTGGCACCAACGGCTGGGATTAGGGGTGGACAAACGGTCATTGGGCCTCGGGAACTCGATGCTCGATTATTGACAGAATTTCAGGATTTCGGGTCGGGATCGGGACTGAAAAGTTTGGATCGAGATCGGGTTTAGGAAAATAGGAAGAAAAAAAATCGGGTCGGGATCGGGCAATTAAAAAATATTTAAAAACTACTGAAAAAATTAATAATAATAATAATAATAAATAAATAAATACAATAATATTTTGGGTTTCGGGTTGTCCCGAGTCCCGACCCAAGTCCCACAATCCCAAAATGTTTTGGGACTGCGGGACTCGGGTCGGGATCGGGATTCAGGCATACCCGATCCCGAATCCCGATTGCCCACCCCTAGCTGAGATATCCCTCTGGTGGTTATTTAAAGCTTTTATTTCCGCAGTTATTTAAGAACCATACATTAGATCATTGTGATACATGTGTTTTTGCAAAAAGCCACAAACATTCTTATCATGTGTCAAATACTCGTTCCCGTAATGCATTTTCCTTTATTCATTCTGATGTGTGGGGCCCGGCGTCTGTTTCTTGTGCCAATGGTTTTCACTATTTTGTTTTATTCATTGATGATTGTACTCGAATGTCGTGGGTGGTGTTTCTAAAAAATAAATCCGAAGTTCCCCAAAAGTTTTTTGAGTTCTATACCATGGTTTTCACACAGTTCAAATGCCAGATTCAAATCCTTCGATCTAACAATTGGGGGAGTATGTCAATCAATCCATGACCGATTTCTTCCGGAAAAAAGGGATTATCCACCAAACCACTTGTGCTCATACCCCTCAACAAAATGGGATTGTTGAGTGGAAAAATTGTATACTCCTCGAGAGTGGAAAAAGTACCTACATTTTTTTGGCCCGATGCTATTGCTACAGTCACTTACCTCATCAATCGTCTTCCTACTAAGATCTTAAACCTCAAAACACCTCTACAAACCATCACCAAGCTTCTTCCCATACCTGAAATCCTAACCCTCGAACCACGCATCTTTGGTTGCTCGGTATTTGTCCATATTCCTAAAGTTGACCGTCACAAATTTGCCCCATGTGCCATCAAGTGTGTCTTCTTAGGGCATGGCATCCACAAAAAGGGGTACAAATGTTTTGATCCCCGGTCTGTCGCATGTTCACATCTATGGACTGTGATTTTCTTGAGACTGAATACTACTATACTCAATCCACCAGTCAAGGGGAGAAGTCATCTAATCCACTGGATTGGTTAGTAGATTCCTCTGTTCCCCCAATAGTTTTGCTATCATCACCTCTGTCTGTTGATATCCCAAAAGATCCAAATGATGGAACCACCGGGCTACCCACTGTTGGCATAGAACCAGGCACCTCCAGTGCTCACCCAGAATCGCCATCCTCTGACACTAATATCCCTCATGAAACTCCATCTGATTCTGATCGTTCACATGATATTATGTTGGATATGGGCTCACTTGACAGGACAGAAGGAGTCTTGGATACAGTACAAGAGCGTCGAGAATTACCGCCACGAAGTACAAGGGGAGTTCCCCCCAAAAGATATGAACCGAAGCATGTTTCTAGATCCTTACGCTATCCTATGACTAATCTGGTAAGAGGGAGTACAGGCACATCATTCTCTACTGCAGTATATTCAGAGAAACTTCCCAGAACAGTTACTGAGGCTCTACAGGAACATGAGTGGCAACCGGCTATGGAAGTAGAGATGAAAGCTCTTGAAAAAAATGGTACATGGGATATATGTCAACTTCCTTCAGGCAAGCGACCAGTAGGATGCCGCTGGGTATTTGCTATTAAACAAAAAGCAAATGGATCAATTGAAAGATACAAGGCCCGACTAGTAGCTAAAGGCTACACAAAAAACTTATGAGGTGGACTATTCTGAGACATTCTCTCCAGTTACGAAAATTTATACAATCCGAGTTTTATTTTTTTTTTGCAGCTAATCTAGACTGGCCTCTACATCAGTTCGATGTAAAGAATGCTTTCTTGCATGGAGATCTGAAAGAAGAAGTGTACATGGAAGCTCCACCTTGGTTCTCTGCTATATTTCGAGAAAATGATGTAGGTTACGAAAAAACTTTATATGGATTGAAATTTGAAGCAGTAACCTAGAGCCTGGTTTGGGAGATTTACCTTAGCTATGACCAAATATGGGTATAAACAGCGTAATGCAGACCACACTCTATTTCTAAAGAGGAATGAGGATCTTGTTACGTGCTTGATTATTTACGTTGACGATATGGTTATTAGAGTTGTGATCATGAAGAAATTGTAGAGCTGAGAAAAAATCTTTTTAGGGAATTTGAAATGAAGGATCTAGGACAACCAGAATATTTCTTGGGAATAGAGGTCCAAAGAACAAATGATGGGATCTTTATTTCTCAACAAAAATATATTCTGGATCTTCTTACTGAGACTGGACTTTTGGATTGCAAGCCAGTTGACACCTCTGCAGTAGTGAACCACAAGTTACAGATAATTGAGGGAGCAGAAATGATAGCCCAGATACAATATCAACATTTGTTGGGAAAATTAATTTATTTGGCCTGCACTCAACCATATATTGCATATGCAGTTGGGATAGTAAGTCAATTTATGCACAACCCACGGAAAGATCATATGGAAGCTGCCCTCAGGATTGTCAGATACTTGAAAGGAACGTCTGAGAGAGGAATTCATTTCCGGAAAAACAACCACCTCAGCATTGAAGGTTACACAGATGCAGATTGGACTGGCAACCCGATAGACAGAAGGTCCACAACTGGTTATTTTATGCTGGTTGGAGGAAATTTAGTAACCTGAAAAAGTAAGAAACAAAAGGCGGTTGCACTATCAAGTGATGAAGCTGAATTCAAAGGAATAGCTCGAGGGTTAACTGAAATTCTATGGCTAAGGAAACTACTATGTGAGATTGGGAAATTTAAAGAATCAACATGCCCATTGCGATGTGATAGTTGGGCTGCTATTAGCATTTCTGAGAATCCAGTCCAACATGATCGAACCAAGCACGTGGAGGTGGATCGCTACTTCATCAAAGAAAAACTTGAAAGTGGTGTCATCGGTCTTCCATTGTGGTGTCTGAAGATCAATTAGCAGACATCCTAATAAAGGCAGTGGCTAAACCAGCATTCATGGACATTCTGAGCAAGTTGAAAGTTGAAGACCCTCAAATTCAACTTGAGAAGGGAGTGTTAGAATGGATAAGTGGGAAGGAAGATCGTGTTTATCTGTAAAAGGAGTAATCCCTATTATTTCGAGATTACTCCTTATCAAGCCATGATCTATCTTCCACAATCCCACGTACACTTCTCCTATAAATCAATGTAACATGAATGAAAAAATATATCGAATAGAATTCAATACAGTTTCGATACAGAAATTCTCAAACCAACTTATACAAAAATTCTCAAACCAACTAAGTGAATATCGAAACCATTGCCACGGGATGAGTGGATTGTGATGATTTTTATAAACTAGAAAATACAATAGTGAAATCTTTTAAACTGAGCAAAGCCTCGCAGAGTAGGTAATTGAGGACCTAACTCTTACATGATAATAGAATTATAGATTGTAACTAACTTTCCAATATACACACCTTTTCCGTGGTGATAAGTCACCTCCTTTCTTTTGCTCTATATACGGTGCGTTTGATTCCACTAGAATCCATGAAACCATTAGGCTATGAGCTGCATTAGGGAAAATAAGCATAAAATTTGAATAACTAATTGCCTGGTGAAGGAGACTTACTGGATCTAAATTTGGTATAGAAGTAAGAACTAATAACATGCATTAACTACCATAGCCTAACAATATGACCTATAGCACTGCATAGTAACACATGTAAAATATTCCCGACAATGAACTTAGTTATGACAAATCTTCTTCCGCTTTCTAACACGCAATTATGTTTCTTTGTACCAAAGAACATTTTGACTGAAAAGAAAAGCATTAATTGCATGTCAGCTTACTCATGATACAGACTTTTGACAGGTGAACCTGATTCTTCTTCCTGTACTCACTAGAAAGAAAAACACAAGGTAAGTTAGGTTCATTTTTAAATAATTCTAATATCCTTTCCTTGTTTACTTCTCACATCACTTCTTTACGGGGATGGGGTTTAAGGTCGGTATGATCATTTGATATTTTGGTTCGAGAATAGACTATTTTTATTCTCGGATCATAATATTTTGGGAGCAGTATGAGCGTTCCCGTTCCCATCCCGTAATTCCAAATTTTCAAAAAAATTTGGGAGTTTAGAATTTCGGGATTTGGGAATCCTGAATCCCATTTTTTCAAATGTCTTATCTGTAAATTTTGAGAGTTGTACAAGATATTTCCATTCTCGGAGCAAAATATTTTGGAAACAACACGAATGCTCCCGTTTTTGTCCCGTAATCCTAAAGTCCCAAAATTTTTGATATTTCAGAATTCGGGCCGAATGGTCATCCCTAGATTAAGGGGCTGTGGTGAGGGGTGGGGTGGAGTGGTTAACCACTTGATCTAGCGATAGTGTTCTTCAATATAAAGGTCATATAGCTCACAGATCTTATTTTTTAATACAACACCCATGTTGCATTTGCGTTTCACTGCATTTTTCTCTTCTGGACCATCTACCCGAATGCTTTTGTATTTGCAGAATGCGGCTCAATCTGCAAGTCTCCCGAACATCAAGCATCAAAATATAACTAGTCATCGTTCTTAAGCATCTTACGCAATCAAAAGGCCATCAGTTGCGAGGCTAAAATAATAATGTTTTCAGTCATGGCGAGAAAGAGACATTAAATCTTAAATTGGTTAGTTTAAACTCGGAGAAAATGTTAGCTCTAAGTTGTAAACTATATAAGCTCACAAGTGAACCTAAATCAGAACTTTTAGCTATTATAGAGTAGATAGAAGCTCGTGACCAAATAAATATTGAACTGATCAAAAATCATGCGAAGGTCTAGAAGAAATGACATGTTAAACATAATTCGCAAGAACACAAAGGTTTCACTTATATTTGGATTAATATATAACCAAAATCTCTGATTATGTATTAATTTCATATAGATAATGAAATGATTTTAGATTTTTTTTTTGTGAAATTCGCAACAATATCATTAAACTTTCGATCAAAAAAATCCTAAATCTTTTCTATTTTTCAAACAAAGTAAATCTCATATCATGCTGAGTAATAAATTCATACATAGTTCTCCGTGAAGACATTAACAACATGCAATACACTCTCAAGATCCCTGTTCTTCCTGTCATATATCTTTTCTTTTTTCTCACTTTTTTTTTTATTATCATTCTATTATAGTATTATCCTTCTCAATTCCCAACATCTTATGCTATGCCTTTTCATTCTTTTGTCCTGTTCAATTTTCTTGGCCTTCGTGCTCTTGACGTGATCCTTCTACCTGGAAGGAATCATAGAATTGATGATAGTTGTTGCAAGAATGATGCAGCCCACGGAGGTTTCGCACGAAAACACATAAAATGATTCAAATACTTTTGTATTGGATACGGTTATGAAACCCAACACAGGGGTATTTTAAATATTTTGGCACCTCCGTGTCTTCCACGCGTTGTATTTCCGTGCGTTATATCACTCCTCTAGTGGTTGTCATTATCCACATCGAAATCATAGCGGTCCAGGCTCTTCATGCTGTTTCACCTTGTCATTGCACCCCATATATATGTGGTTATTCTTAATCGTTAACCAAAAAATAATAACATGCTATTTTTGAAAAATTGGAGGTTAAAAGTTTGAAATCTAAATTTTTTGAAATCGATAGTTTTATTTTAAAAAATTAATAAAAATAAAACCTGCAATTTTTGAAGATTTCAACTAGAAACAATTTTAATAATAAAAAATAAAACGTCGTTTGTCAAACTATCTAAACCATGTCCGTTGGTCAAATCCAAAATCCTAACCTTTTTTATTTTTTTAATTATTTTTTAAGTATATAAGTTGTTAAGTTTTTTAAGCTAATAAAATTTGATAAGTTAATATAATTTAGAAATTATATAAGTTATTCAGTTTGATAAGTTAATATAATTTATAAATTATATAAATTTTTAAATTTTATAAGTTTTATAAGTTATATATGCTTTAAGTTTTGCTATATAAGTTCTTAAATTTGATAAGTTATTAAAATTTATAAGTTATATAAGTTTTTAACTTTTATAAGTTTATGACTTTATACGTTATATATGTTTTATAAGTTTATAAGTTATATAAGTTTTTAACTTTATAAATTTATAATTATAAGTTAAATTCCAAGATAAACTAAACACACAAAAAAAAAAATAATGCCGAATGCCGAAAATCGTAAACCGGCAACCAAAAATTAAGAAAAAAAACTAAAAAAATTTGGTTACATTAGAGGTTATAACCGTATTAACAACTGTGTCGGAACCGTCATGAAACCGACCGAAAATGTGAGATCATAAACCGACAACCGAAACCGGAGGAAATCATCAACCGAAAAAATCGACATCCGGTGGTTTAAGTTTCGATTTTCATTTTTCAAAATCGACCATCGGGAAAAACCGACGGTTCGATGATCGGCGATCGGCAACCGATCCGGCCAATCTCTACTACCCCATAGTTTTGGGCGGAGAAATTTGATGGGTTTGTCCAACACCCATAACATTCGCGGCCGAAACCTGTTGGAGGTACATTGAGACAAACAAATTTAGATTCGCAGCATGAAGTTTCCCACTCCCCCTAAACATTTTCGTTAGCGCCATGAAGAGAATGAGAGCAATAGAAAATGAAAATTAGAAAGTCAGGCTATTTGCATTAGCATCATTTTTGTAGTTGGACTGTGGCTGGTTTTTTCTTGCAGCTTTTTCTCAACACTTCGGTAAGGAACCAACAACAGTGTGGAGCTTTGTGCGGTGGTGGAAAGAATCGAGATGTGCAAAGAATAAAGATGGAACAATATTATTATTGAAACGAATTCCATGTTGTTGGTTCACTCGATTAGACAGAACATGTGTGATATATGGTACTTGTCGGATTTTTGGGACGAATTCACTCAGTTGATCTATGGGGCTACACATCTTGGTACGAACATTAATTCCAAGAAGCCAACAGCATAGCCGATTCTCTCGCAAAATAAGGCTTAGCTGGATAAATTAGAGGATCTTCCTTCCAGCACAAGTGAGTAAAGAAATCAAAGGCAAGATTAGGTTGGAATAGTGAAATTTACCATATCTCAGAACTCACGGGCAATATAAAGGCTGAATTTTGACGTTTTGTTTTTGACTTTCTCATGGCCTAGTAAAGCGATGTTAGACTGGCCATGTAATTGGTTTAATATTTACCATAAAAATATCCTATAAAAGTTCCTTCTAATTAAAAAAAAAATTTGTTGCTCCAGGCAACCGAGTCAATGGCGTCAAAGCTCTTATTGATTTTTGTCTTTGTTCTCAATCTCATTGCCTTTACACCGGTCATTGTTGCTCATCAGGCAAGAAGCACTGGGACATGAGAAGAGATAGTTAGGATACCAACCAGTATTGTATATACTACTCTGATATTGCATTGTTGGTGCATTTCTCTTCCTTCTGTCCAGTCAAACTACTGCGGAAGTCAATAGAGGCCCGGTGGCTCAAAGGCTTTTGTTGTCTTCATCTTCATCATTTGTTAGGTCACTTTTTTGATCGCCAAGGTTTGTCTGCTGGCCGGCTCTATGAGGAATGCTTATCACCCAAGTAAACAACCAAGTTTTTTGATAACCCCATCTTGCCAAACAGTTAGTGTAGATTATAATTAGAACGGATCTAATCAACTGAATATAATAAAAACTGAGTACGAACGAATCCGAATACGACCGAACCGTATTCGATACTTACTTGATGCGGAAGCGTCTCTGGATCGTAGTCTCCGGGA
>JAOWBN010111954.1:0-19503 GCA_028565015.1 Pinguicula moranensis
ATAGTTCTTAATATATTTTTTCTTTAATATATTTATTTTTTAGATTATATTTTAAAAAATTCTATTTCGTAAATTAAAAACCTTGACATTCATTCATAAAATTAAAAATCTTTATACTTTAAAAACTCATCAGTCAAATTCGAAACAAATTCAGATGCTTTCGGTATATTTATATTGAACAATATACTTCCAAAAATTTACAAAAAAATTATTGGATTTTCTTAAAATTTGGCTCAAATCCCAAAGCAGAAATTTGATTTTTTTTGCAGCTTAAAACAATTAAATCCGACCCAACCCAACCCAACCCACCCTGTTCAAACTCGAAAAAATTGGCCCCCTTTTTTCAATTATTGGCTCCGCCCCTGATTAGAGTTGTATTGTATTATGATTTCTTTTAACAAAAGTAATATTCTGTATACTCGTCCTCGTCCAAATATATACAATTGAAAAATTATTGTGAATTATTTGTGTAAGTGTAAACAAATGCAATTCAAGAATTAAAATGAGAAAACAAAATCGTTTCTATTGAATAATGAGATGAATGTGTTTTTAAATATCTATTCAAGAAATTGGAAATTTAATTAATATGAATTTTGGCTAAATCGTATATTTTTTTCAATGATTTATATAGGGGGAAGAAAAGGGTAAAATAGACATTTAACATGAATTAATGATGTGCCATTAGAAATACGTTTTAATCCTCATTATCAAACAACATATAAAACAGATACAACTTTGAATGTAATCATGACACCATCAAACGGTGTGTACCAAACAGAAGGGGTATTACGCAATCCGACAAGAACGACGAAGTAATACTTTTGGGGGGACTAAATTTGTCTTAATACCAAACTACCAAACTAGCCTGAGATGTTTTTTTATTTATAAATAAACATATAGAATAAACGATTTTACAAAAGGTCTACAAGATTTGCTGTCTGCAACCAACACTCTTACAGCCTATAGGTGTTATCTGAACGAATAAAAAATTATTCAACTACATCAAAGATATGGAACAACAGAATCTTGGCATTCTGAGCCATTCACTCAACGAGGTCCCCCTGTGATTCAAGTTTACTGCTGTGATCCAGAGCCATAGACTTATCTGCACCTGTTCGAGTGGCTGGATTGCTTATGTCTCGATATCAAAACGGATAGAATTTCTCTCATTCCATAGAATCCACACCACTGCCAACCACAAACCTTTCTAGACTTCCTTCCCAATTACCCCTATGAGATGTCCCATATGGTTTTTGAAGTGATCACATATGTCGTTTGATCCTGTGTATTGCACCCCGAACCAACCGTAGGCCTCCCTCCACAAAGTTTTAGCACTTGGACAAACTATGAACAAATGGCTTGCTCATTCAATACTAAGGCCACACTCTGTACACCTTTGCATCACACTTTCAATTCTCACTCCCCTGCGCATCAAATTATCCACTGTTTGGACTCGGTTTTGTATCAATCGCCAGGTGAAAAGTTGTATTCTTCTAGGGGCGATTTTGCACCAAATGCTAGACAGCTCCTTGCGTTCCTCGAGTCCCTGCAAAGGAATATTTTTGTAAGATTATATATGCTGATGCTACAGTATATTTACTCTCTTGATGTTCGCATCTCTTCCAAAATCCAATGTTTTGTTGTACAGATTTTGTAAAGCTTGTCAAAACGTAGAGCCAGACAGCTTTCACCACTCCAATCATATTCCCAAAACAAAGCTATATCCCCCTTGATCAATGATAGTCTCATGTTCTTATTGAACCATTCTTCACCGGAGATTTTCCAGATATCTTTCCAGAGATGGGAAGTAGCATCTGGCAGAGAAGTAATAGACCAGTCTCGAATATGGCCCTGATTTTTAAGATATTTGGCACGAATCATCCTGCTCCACAAGCTTTCATCCTCTAGTCTTAATCGCCATAGCCACTTTCCCAACAACGCTTTATTCGTCAGTTTGATATCTTTTAGACCGAGGCTGCCCTCTTTCCTTCCTTTGCATAAATCAGTCCAAGCCACCCAGTGAATCGGATTACTGGATGTGGACTGCTGCTTCCATAAGAAGTTGCTCATCAAGCTCTGGATAGTCTTCAACACCTGCTCAGGAACTTTAAATAGAGACATGTAATATATCGGGAGGCATGTTAACACCGATTTAATGAGTGTCACTTTCCCTGCCGTCGATAAAAAAATTTCCTTCCCATCCTTGGACTCTTGCTTTTATAACTTCTACCACATCCTTACCCGATGAGGGTTATCTCCAATGGGCAAACCTAGGTATATAAAAGGTAATTTTCCAGGCTTGCAAAGAAACATATTAGCATACTGATTGAGATACTCCTCACTGATATTAATACCAAAGAGACTGCTTTTGGAGAAGTTAATAGATAATCCAGAGATTAATTCAAAAATCCTCAGAACTCCTTTCATCGATTGTATAGCAGTCTTTGATCCTTCAGAAATCAACAAAGTGTCGTCTGCATATTGTAGATGAGTAATATTCATTTCCCCAATCTTGAACCCTGGCCACTTATTCAACTCCACTGCTCAATTTATCAGAAGGTGCAATCCTTCAGCTACCAACAAAAATAGAAACGGGGAAAGAGGATCCCCTTGTCGCAATCCTCTTTGAAATTTAAATTCTCCTACACAACTTCCATTTACTACCACTAATGCATATGTAGTAGTTACACATTCCCGGATCCATTCGACCCAAACTTTGCAAAGGCCATATCTTCGCAGCGTGTCAAATAAAAAATTCTAGTTGACCGAATCGTAAGCTTTTGCAAAATCAACTTTAAGCATCACTGTTTTCTTCTTACCTTTCTTAGCTGAATGAATAATTTCATTTGCTACCAACACTCCATCAAGGATTTTCCGTCCTTGTAAGAATGCCGTTTGATTGGCTGAGATCAGTTTTGGCATGACATTCTTCAAACGGTTAGCCAAAAGTTTGGCCAAAATTTTATAACCAATGTGCACCAAAGAGATAGGCCTATAATGTTCCAACTTGACTGGATTTGACAGTTTAGGAACCAAAGAGATGAATGTGGAGTTCAAGCTTTTGGTTAGTTTTCCATTGGTATGAAATTCTTGAATGAACTTTATAAAATCCTCCTTGACTACCTCCCAATGAAGCTGAATAAAATGAAAGTTATATCCGTCCGGACCCAAGCTATTGTCTCCTCCAAAGCTCCAGACAGTCTCTCTAATCTCCTCTTCAGAAAATGCAGCAGTCAGATAGGAATTGTCCAAGTTATTCAGAATATTTTCTGGCAGCAAGTCTATTGATGGGCGGTTCCATGCTTATGCTGAAAAGTGTCTCTTAAAGTGATTTTTCATCACTTCTTTCACCTCTTGTACTCCTTCAACCCACTGACCTTCCAAAAAAAAGCCATGAACGTTGTTAATCCTGCGATTGTAGTTTAACTTGGCATGGAAATATTTATTATTCCCATCCCCGTCTTTAATCCAGTTGATTCTCGCCTTTTGTATCAGCAACATTTCTTGATTTTGTAAGGCTTTTTGGAGATTGGTCCAGATTATATACCTCTGCACTCTTTCCGCCTCAGATGGAATTATTCTTTCACAAATTTTATCAAATTCGTGTATCTGCTTTTTGAGAGTCTCCACCGCATTATTTATCGACCCAAACTCCTCTTTATTCCACACCCTCAGTTTCTCCCTCATTATCCTCAACTTTTCCCGCAATTTAAATCCATAGAAACCACTAACCTGAATATTCGTCCATTCTGTTTTGACAAACGCAGTAAAACCTTCCACTTTGTCCCAACAATTCAGTGTTCGCATCACCTTAGGACCCCAATTTTGTACATCCGGCATCAGTATGATAGGTCGATGATCTGACGAAATTCTTTCTAGTCCACATTGAACTACATTCGACCACTTATGAAGCCAAGAATAAGATAATAGGAAACTGTCCAAACGACTACTACATAAGCCGCCCCTAGAGATACAGGTAAAATGAAACTTCTGCAGCGGAATGTCGATAAGCTCTAAATCCGTCACAAACTGATTAAATTCCGCCATCTTGTTGCGTAGTGGAGGAGTAGCACTTTGGCGCTCTTCAGGTTCTCTGATAGCGTTAAAATCTTCCACAATACACCAATTTTTTGAGTGATTCGCCAAAACTATCATTTCAATTCGGCGCCACAGTAACCTTTTGCGACTGAGTATACATGGTGAGTATATATTGAGAATAGAGAATGGTGTTGCTTCCATTCCCCATGTTCCTTCGATTCCAATCATTCCTTGCTCTTTCCATGAGTTGCTTAGCTGCAGAGATGAGCATCGCAAGATGCACAACATTCCCCCTGAAAAACCATTTGCATTCAGAGCACACCATTCAAAATCGTCATCATACCATAAACGTTGACACTGCCATCTCGAGAGGGTTTGAAGTTTTGTTTCTTGAATACACATAATATCTATTTTCTGAGCTCGCTCTAGACTTCTGATCTTTGCTCGCTTCCTGCCCGTGCCTAAACCTATGATATTATAGGAAAGAATTCGCATTTACTTAGGAAGAAGTATACTATCTGAAGCCAAATCCTTGGACAAATTATAGAGTTCCATATCCCTTTCCTCCATTTGATTTAACCTGTTGAGCAGGTTTGTTTTGCTCGAGTTAGGTGAAACTCCAAGCTCCGACGCCATATTGTATATATTTCTAGATTCTGCCAGTTTAAAAGTCTCATTTACCTCCTTTGTTAGATCCACTAACAGTTTTTCTGGCGATGCCTGGATTCTTCTTGTATGTTCTTGTAACCTCATAGCAGATTTGATTATCTCCTCAATAGCTTGGCATCCCTCTCTTGCTTTCTCCGCCAACGATTTAGGCAAAAGTTCTATAAACGGCATAAGGCCAAATGGGTCTGAGTTTTGAGAAGAAACAACATGTCGGTCCATAGTTTCTACCCTAATTTCCTTCTCCGGTAAAATGTGTAGCCCACAATTAGTGATCTCATCAAGATTTGATAATAAACTATTTCCTGGAGCTAACCTCGAGTGTTGCCTGGCTAACAGTGCAGTAAACTCCCCTTGGTGCCCCCATGAATTCCCCCTCCTCGAATTAACACAGGAGAGATTAGCCTCCGTGTCCTAATTTCCTCCATACAAAGTAAAAGAGTCGTTTGGTTGTCTCCCTGTGATTGGTTCCGTACCCACTACTCCTTGGAGTGGGTCAAGGCCTTTCGAACTGTTTGCAATATTGTTTCCTAAAGCAATTGTGGGGCTTGGTAGAGACAAGATGGACATTTCTTTCTGAACAGCCGTTGATTCCTCATTATGCGTGTCCTTTGGCCGTGAATTCTCTAGAGCAATGGACTCCGGCGAGTTCTCCACCCGCTTCTCCTCTGAAGATGAGCCTTCCGTTCTCTGGACCGCCTTTCCTATACTACCTTTGTTTGAGCTACCCGATAAAAGAGGCCAATCTTCCTCCCTGACATTACGAGCTTTCTCTTGCCACTTCCAGACTCCCCCTTTGTCCCATTTCCTTTGGGATGCAGGATTCACCTCCTCTGTTATCTGGACATTAAAGTTGCCTTCCTCAGTAACAATTTCTATTGACTTATTGATAATCTTTTCTTCATTCGTTAGGATGTGAATTCGTCCGAATTGCATATCCGTCCTCATTGCCGTTCTCTCATATATCGCCAGCATAGTGCCCAGCTGAGCAGCAATTTCATTGAAGAATGATTCATACAAACAATGAAGCGGTGCTCCCCTGATAATTACCCACGCCGCCCTCGCTGGCCGGCCGTTCAGGAGCTTCCACGGACGAAGTGAATGAAGACAAAGTCGCTTGATTGTTGATACATCATCCATTAGACGGGACTGGTCTTCCAATGAGTGCAGTTTAAGAATAACTTCCCCGCCCTCTAGACGTGCTGCAGCTCCACCTTCATATCCTGCATCAGATAAAATTCCGACTAAGCTCTTAATATCCAACTGTGGTGCCGGTGTTCCAATGAGACTATATTTTAGCCACTCTGCTGCTTTTGGAACTTGGGTGAATTGTATTGAGGATATGGCCTTCTTTTCCTGGTTTAGATCGACAGAACCTTGCCCTTCTTTTTTGGGAGGAGGGCTATTGTCCTGCTTAAGCTGCTCAATCGAATTTCTGGCCATACTTACTTTAATCTGAAACAAACCCACCCATAGACCGTTAAGCTTACTCAGCAACGTCGGACATACAGATTTTTTGGAGAATCTTACAGAGCCGTAACGGGAGACCAAGATTTCTTCGAAATGTGAATATCCGTAACATAGCCATACGCAGAGAAAACATCTCTCATTTCTTCGCGTTGCCAAGGAGGGAAATTTGTGAAATAGTAGGAGTGTGATCCTTCTCGCAGCTTATGGATGTACTCCGATAGCAGTTTCCTCGTCTCCTTCTCCAATATTGAAGGAGGATTCGATGCTTGCTGATAACGGTGTACTCGCTTCTTCACCGGAATCCATTGCTCTTGTATTTCTGTAGGTTGTTCTTGGTTAGATAGAGTTTTGTCCGGCTCAATTTCAGTCGGTTTCGTCAACATATTACCGTTGGAATGTAGAGAGTGGCGAGAGAGAAAACATTAGAACAGAGAAATTATCTGAACGACATGGCATTGTATACTTAATTGGTTATGATTGACAGTGGTGATTCTGAGCCACTTGCAGCATCGAGTCCATAATTGGATTAAAGGCTCTGCAGCTTTAGGAGCTTCTCCATATAACGAGCGATTTATACCGTCTTGAACCAAAGGGGTTCCTCTTCTCATCAGCTTTTCCTTTGTTGGAAGCTAGTCTTGCAGTAGTTTCCATGTGAGGCGATTGTCCATGCTTCTTTCAATGCCGTGTCAGTTTCCTTAGCCCTCCACACATGTTGTATTATCATGCTTCACTCATGGCATATGTGCTTGTAGCCGAAGGTTTCTTGCCATTAGATAGATAATTTTTTAACCTCTTCGTGGCCGAATGATTATTTATTGTCCCAGGCATATCTCTCGATATTGTTCCTGCATTACTAAAGCCCACAACACATTTGGTTCAACCATCAAGCAATATCCCCATTTGCCAAGCAATGTCGCATTAAAATTCTTAAGATCTTTTATTCCGAGTCCACCCCAATCATTGGGATAACATGTCTTCTCCGACTTTACATGTTAGTATCTTCCTCAGATCCTCAAGTTGTTCCCCTCACAAGAAATTGCGTAGCAAACTAAGAAATTCTTTTAGAATACGTTTAGGCACTTAGAGAAGGTTGTGTTAACCTCAAGGATTTATGATGTGGGCCGGAATTTTTTTTGATAAAAAGTCCATCAGGTGCCAGACCCATTTGCTGCAAAGAGAAGCAGATTTGCATAGTATATAGCGTCTCAAAGACTGGCCACACCTCAAGGAATCTATGTCATGCCTCTGCATCACATGGACTCAAGAAGGAATGACTTCGTACCAGCTACGAATTCTTTGAAATGGGCACATGTATTTCCCCGACAGGTACTTGAGTGGCCACCGTCCATAAGTGGGCCCTATGGTTAGCTGTGACATTGCATAGGCTCGAGGAGAAATACCATAGTACCACTCATAAGGCCCTCGTGGTAGACACATGCATCCCTTGACAAGGATGAGCCCTTCTGGTTAACTATTACACCGATAGGAACATACCAAAATACCATTGTATAAATTCTATAAATATGCTGATTGGCTAATAAGAAAGATAGACAATTCTCGGGGAATATACTTGAGTATACTTACACTTATTTCTTTGTATATTTTCTCTCCGAGAATTGTGTGGTGTAAGTCAAGGAAATTGAATGGAGCACCTACGCACCCTTCGCACATTTGATTCCCTGGTCTCATCAATTCAATTTAATCATTAATTGATTTTAATAATATCACACATTAAATTACTCTATTCAATTTAGAGATTGCTCAATCTAACTTTTTGGACGTTTTAATTTTAACGATAAAACTATATTCCAAAAGTATCACATCTATAATTATGAGATAATAATTGATTATGGGAAGTTGAACTACACGCGGAAGGAAGATGAAATTTGCATAAGAACATAACTATCTCTAAGAGTTACACTCAAAAATAGAATCTTAATGAATTCATACTCCAAGGTAGAAGCAACCTTGATACTTGAGAAGTAAGCACTCATAAATAGAAGAGATGACACTCCAAGGTAGAACCATCACAATCTTAAGGAACTGGCACCTTACAAACATAAGAGTTAACACTCTAATCCCGAAGCGGTACCCAAACTCATAGTGTCAATGTTCGTTATTGAGTCAACACTTGCGTCAAAATTTAGAATCCGAATTCAAAATACGATGACCGTTGGAGAGCGACTTTTGAAATTATATGATCGTTAGTTGAGCGAGAAACCTATTCCAAGACAATCCTACAAGACCCATTATAAAGGGAGCTTTCAAGACATGATTTCCCAAAAAAAAAGCTCTAATTCTATCTAACATCTATCCAGTTGAATCTCTCCGAAAATCCCTCAAAAGAAGATCTTCATACTCTACACTCCAAAAGATCAAAGATCTTTATCCCCACAGAGAAAAAGGCCACTCTGTCTAGATATCCTTCATCCTTTAATTGTTTGTAAGAACACCCTTGAGTTAACATTGTGATTCTATAAACTCGTGGGTTGTTCAAGCTTGGATCACAACTTTATTGTAATAAGTTCTCTAACACCCGCAAGCTAGTAGTTGTAAACGGTAAGATAGCACTCTCAAGCTAGTGGTTGTATCGATTGGCTAGCACTCTGAAGCTAGTGGTTGTAATGGTCGGCTACCAATCATAAGCTCGCGGTCAAGCTTGGAAAACTGTTGATCTAGCACATAAAAGATAGAGGTTGAGCTTAGGAAGGAGTTTGTTGTAATGGTTTGTTTAACACCCAAAATCTAGTAACATTTCTCAAGAAGTGGAGAAAGAATCCCAAGGGGAGAAGACTATTCAACGAGTTGTTGTCCAACATGCCAAATCTTCTCAGCACTTCCACAGTGTACTTCTTTTGATAGATAGAAATTCCATCAAGCTCTTGCATCACTTCAATGCAAAGAAAAAACCTCATCCTCCCCAAATTAGTCATATCAAACTCTCTCATAATAGAATTCTTGAATTCTGACAGCATAAACTCATCATTACCTGTATGAATTAAATCATCAACATAAACACTTATAATGACCATTTTTCCTAAGGTGTTCTTTGTGAACAATGTTTCTTCACTGTCATATTTTTGGAAACCTTCTTCAAGGAAGTGTGCTTCAATCCTACTAATCCAAATTCGGAGCTTGCTTTAATCCATACGAAGTTTTCTGCAGCTTGTATACGAGGTGCTCACTACCAGTTTTTCCAAATCCTCTTGGCTGCTCTACATATACGGCTTCATTTAGTTGTCCATGGAGGAAGGCTGACTTGACGCCTAACTGGAAAATTCTCCAATTCTTTTGTGCAGCTAGAGCGATGATCATTCATACAATATCCATTCTTGCTACTAGTGCAAACACTTCGGTGTGATCCACTCCATGTTTCTTATAGTAACCCTTAGCAAGCAAATGGGCCTTGTGTTTAACAATTTGTCCATGATCATCATATTTTATTTTGTAGACCCATTTTACTCCTTTTCGTTTGGCTCCATCAGGCAACTCTGTAAGTGTCCATGTTTGATTCCTCTCAATGGATTCCATTTCACTTTGCATAGCTGATCTCAAGTTGACATCCTTTACGGCTTCTTCAAAAAAACAAAGGATTAGTTGGATTGGTTGCTATTGCCAAATGAACCCCATCACTATCATCATCAAACAGTTCTAGGTCTTCTCCTATCACAAAATTCTTCATCCATCCAGGAGGATGTCTAGCACGAGCTTGTGTAAGCTCCTGTGTCATTTCCTGTTTTGTTCTCACTTGGACAATCAGTGTTCAAGTGTTCCTCTGTTTGGTTTTCCTCTTCTATTTCATCATGTCCAGTGTCCTCATTTCCCCACTCTAGATATCCAATGATTCGCCTTTCATAACTTATATCCCAGTCCCATTGCTCTTTCTCTGCAAATATCACATCTTTGCTCACAATGACTCATTTGGTAACAGGATCCAATAACTTGTATTTCTTGGATTCCTCACTGATTCCCTGTATCACACAGGTAATGCTTCTATTGTCAAGTTTGGTTGTCTTCTCAACTGGAACATGGGAGTATGCTATGCACCCAAAGACTCAGAAGTGATCTACTGAGGGCTTCACTCCACTCCATGTCTCCTCTGAGGTCATGTCCTTAACTACTATTGTAGGAGATTTGTTGAGAATATACACGATCCGGTTGACTGCTTATGGCTAGAAAGTCTTGGGAAGGTTCTTGTTGAACAACATAGAATGAATCATATTCATCACGGCCCTGTTGTTTAGTTCAGCAACACCGTTCTGCTGCGGTGTATAGGCATTGGTTCACTGCCTTTGATTCCATGTTCTTTGTAAAATGCAGTGAACTCTATTGAGTTAAACTCCCCACTCCCCTCCTCTATCAATACGTAAGCATTTGATAGATAAATCCGTCTCCTTCTCAATCATAGACTTAAAGTGTTTGAAGAACGCAAAAGTTTCTGATTTCTCTGTCAGAAAATATGTCCATGCTTTCTTGCTATAATCATCAATGAACAGTAAGATGTACCTTTTGCTATTGTTGTAAATGGGAGAGATTGTTCCACAAATGTCCGAATGGATCAGTTCCAATCTTTGAGTTGCTCTCCAAGTGCTCCTTTTAGGAATGGGATCACGATGTTGTTTTCCATTAATGCAGTCCGTGCATTTTCCATGTGATACAAACACAAGTTCAGGCAATCCAAACAGCATTTTTGTGTGTACAAAAGTTCGTAAGCCCTTGCAGCTCAGATGACCATACCTTTGATGCCAGAGATAAGCTAAGTTTTGATCTTTAGTCTACGAGTGGAAACACTGATCAAGTTGTTCTTGAGAGAGTGGTTGCAGTTGACTATGCAGGATGAACATCCCACTGGCACTAATGTTGGTCTGAATGATTAAAGCTCTCTCTGGATTATATATCTTGCACATTCCTTCTTTAAAAAAAACAAGCCTCATTCCTGAAACTAGCCGATACTTAGGAGATGTTACTCAACTCGAGTATGTATTGCACCTCGGTGACAATATGATTGATTTCATTTAACAAGAAATTCACACTTCCTAATCCCATCACATCAAGTCCGGTGTTGTTCCCTAGCTTCATTGAATGGCAAAATGCATCATCAAGCTTACTAAACATGATCAAATTCCCACACTTGTTATTCGGATATCCAGAGTCGAGGAAACATGAATTTCCTCATTCTTTGGTACTTTCTTTCATCTCCACATATGTCATCAAGAACATATCTTCCTTCTCATCCGATTCTTCAAAATTTGTTGCCTTATTCCTCAAAGAACATTCATACTAGAAGTGTCCTCGTTGATGGCATTGATAGCATTCAGTAGTTGCTTTGTTGAATTCTGTGCGGCCCATCCTCTATGTGCACCTCGGCCAGCTATGCGGCCTCATTCAGAGATCACCTTGAAGGCCTGCTCGTCACTAGATTCCTTCAAAAATTTTGTTCATGGACGATCAATGAACTTTGCAGCTCATCAACAGTTAGGGAGTCAATGTCATTTGATTCTTCAATGGAGCAAACAATATAGTTGAACTTTTCAGTTAGAAATCGTAGAATTTTCTCTACCACTTTAACATCGCGCATATTTTCACCATAATTTCTCATCTTATTTGCCATCGTCATGACCCTGGAGAAGTAATCGGTCACGCCTTCTCCAGATTGCATTTATAGGGTTTCAAATTTTCTCCAAAGAGCTTAAAGGTAAGACCGCTTAACTCGTGTACTGCCTTCAAATTTCTTTTCCATGGAATCCTATATGTCCTTAGCCATATCCCTTTTTAGGATTGTGTCTAGAATGATCTGATCAATCACTTGGAAAAAATAGTTCTTCACTTTGAGGTCCTTCAGCCTCAAATCATCAAATTTCTTTTTCAGGGCATCCGTCATTGCATATGTGTTTACTGGCTCAATTCACCCAAACTCCACCAAATCCCAAAACTCCTTCAAACGCAGAAAATTCTCCATTAACATGCTCCAATGATCATAGTGACCATCGAAGCATGGAATTGCTGGTTGCACGAAACTTACTTCGGGATTCATCTTTACTATTTCAAAAGTCGGGGCTTTGAAATCTCAGTCTTCGATACCAAAATGTTAAAAACTTTAATTTACGAAGAGGATAACAAACTAGATTGAGAACTAATTTTATTGAGAATGAAACTAGCATTTATAGCCATCACAGTACATGAACGACTTCGACCGAAAATCTAGTTAACTAATCTTAAGACTTGAAAACTTTTATACTGAATCAATACAAGAGAATAGGCAAGGTGTGTGACTAGGATGCCACGTTTATTGACTCTTTCAGATTATGACTCTTTCACTTTTTAGCATAAAATCTAGTGAATCTATTTCTTCTATGTTCAAAAGACATACAAACATTGTAAATAGCCTTAAATCCTTGGAAAAAAATTATTTTTCATAAAGATCTAGTGAGAAAGGTTTTTAGGTCTCTTATCAAAGGATGGGCGGAAAATATGGCAGCCATTCAAGAAGTCAAGGATGAAAAAAAGTTCCTAATTGATGAACTCATGGGGTAATTCATGACTCGTGAAATGGATACAAAATCTAGGGAAGTGAAAACAAGAGAAAAAAATATCCTTGCTCAAAGATGCTACCTCAACTCAAAATGGATCATCTTTTAGTGGTAAAGACAACGATGAAGAATAGCATTGATTGCTGGGAGGGTAAGAAAACACTTCAAGAAAAATAGGGTTGATGTAAAGAAGAAAAGCAAAGACTAAGTATCTTCTACTAGTGCAATAAACCATGGAATATAAAGATGGATTGTCCATTACTCAAATCCTAAAAACTAAAAAGAGAGAAACAAAAAGCTTTCATGGTCCCCTGGGTATGATAATGACTTGGATAAAGAAGAAGTTGAAAATCTATCTCATGGCAAATGATGATGAAGATGAGGTATCTCTTGATGATCCTATCTCATTTGATGAATTATATGATGCATTTTATGAACAATCACTGCTTTTAGAAAGGATTAACTCAAAGTATGTTGCACTCAAACGAGAATTCAAGAATTTATCTAAAGAATGTAGCAACGAGCCGAATGAGATCTTTAGGGATACACTAGGTGTGACATCTATTAGTGCGAAGCTGGGAGAGAGGAGATTGAGATGGTCTGGACATGTATGCAGAAGGTGTGTCAACGAGCTCGTCAAGAGAGTTGAAGGGCTCCAAGTTGAAGGAAGGCGGGTGAGAGGGAGACCTAGGAGGACGTGGGAGGAGCAAATTCGATTAGACTTAGCGAGATTAAACCTCTTTAAGGACATGACCTCTGATAGGACGAGTTGGAGATATATACTACGGCTAGAGATTTATACAGAGATAACGGACATGTATGTATGCATACTTGATTTTGGACAGAGGAGATTGGTAGGATAGAGTAGAGGGTTAGGCTTTATTTATTTATTTATTTATGTGTTTATCTATGTAGTTATTTATCTATGTATTTATTGTTAGCTGTTACTTTTTATTTTATTTTTATTTATTTTATATTTTTATCTTATTTTATTTTATTATATATTATTATTATTATTTTTTGGCTGCCTTGATCTACGAGTTGGGTTCTCTAAGAAAACAACCTTATTATCTCTTCAGAGATAAGTGTATGACAGCATACATCCCACCCTCCCAAAACTTTGCCTAAAGGCGGGATTTACTGGGTATGTTTGGTTAGCTAAAGAATGTAGCAAAAATGAATCTGAGGAGCATGAAACTTTAGATGTTGATATGCTTAAGCTAGAACAAGAAAAGTTAAATGAGCTAACACTTGAGAATGAAAATCTAAAGAAGCAAATTAAAGTGTTGCATGTTGATCTAAAATCTTTTGCTAAGAGTACTAAAATCCTAAATCTATTAATAGGATCACAACAATATGATAAGTCTAAAAGTGGCTTAGGATTTGATGAAGGTAGTGACACTTTTGCACTAAAGAAAAAAATTGAAGAAGTCTACATT
This sequence comes from Pinguicula moranensis, assembly GCA_028565015.1. Taxonomy (NCBI): domain Eukaryota; kingdom Viridiplantae; phylum Streptophyta; class Magnoliopsida; order Lamiales; family Lentibulariaceae; genus Pinguicula; species Pinguicula moranensis. Next base: position 14,144 of record JAOWBN010111954.1, read on the forward strand.
TGTTAAGATTTATTGTCTTACATGTCTTATCTCGAATGATCGCTGTCAACCTTTCCTTTAAGAAGAATCTTCAAATGTTGAACCTAAGACGATACCAACTAATAAAGACAGTAAAAAATGTCTTTAACACTCAAGAAACCAAGCAAGTTTGGGTGCAAAAATAAAAAATGGTTTGATGTCACAAGTGTGGCTGAGATCCAAAAAGTCAAGAGATAGTTGGATCCTTGATAGTGGATGCTCAAACATATGATGGGGGATGAACATCTCTTCAAGCATCTTGAACTCAAAGGTGATGGACAAGTGATATTTGGTGACAATAGTAAAGCCAAAATTATTGGAGTTGGGAAAGTTGGTAACTCTTCTAGCTCTATGTTTTAAAACGTCTTATTTGTTTGTGGCTTGAAACATATAACTTGCTTAGCATAAACCAATCAAGGGTCATCTTTGAATCCATCCATTTTTGAAACAGAAGATATGGCTAGTGGCGAAACCTTATTTTTTTATAAGCCAAATTATATAAATAAGGTAAAACGTATTTACAAAGAACAAGAAAGATACAAAATAAATATGTATAGGCCAAAGGCAAAGCGTAGTATATCGTAGGTGATGAGTCTATAATGGCGAAGTCAGTGAGTGATTACCTGTACATGAATTATATATCCCGCCCTTCCATCATACCCTTCGTTATAGATAAGGGTAACAGGTGTATGGCGCCCCTAGCGTCATGAATGCACAAGCATCTCCGCATTCAGTTCGTTGCGATCACCCACTCTTCATCAAGTCTGTATGTCATGACTATCAACTTATCGATTTCCTTTTTATAGGAATATCGGTACATAGCTCGTTCCAGCTTGGTGAGCTATCCCTGTAATGTATAGAAGATATAACCGGTAAGGCGAGGATATAATAGTACACTTACAAGACAACCATCCAGCCTCTTTCACCTTCTATTCTCATCACCTTCTTTGTTTCTCATCTTCACGCCTTATCTCTGGATGTTCTCTCTGCTCTTTTCCCCCTCATTTGTCTGTTGGTTCTTCTCTAAGAACATCATCCAGGTTCAATCTCGATCGGCACCTATTCTATAGGAGTTGGTTCTTGTTTACTTCGTGATGTTGTTGTTTGATTTAATGTTGGAGGTATTTCTTCATTCCTCAGCATTATTTACATTCAAAATCCTGGATCACCACCAAGGCAGGAGTGTAGGATCTCCTGTTCAGTTTTGATATGCCTTCATCACTTTCTTCTGGTGTACTTAATGATCCACAATCTTTTGTTTCTACCAGGATTTTGTGTAGCAGATTCCGCTGGACTATGTCCCCTTCTTGGATCAATTTCAGATCAGAACACCAAGCTCGTTGCTCAGCAGAGAAGCTCAGCAATTTTGAAGTATTAATGGCGGAGTAGTGTTTTCTTTCATTTGACATATGAATCATCCACCATCACATGTCTAAAAAAAACAGCAGCAAGTATATGATCTACGTCAAGCCAGCCAGTGTGATCTTGCACCATCCTGGGTCTACACCAAGTTGTGCACAACATGCTTCTAGATTGATGAGTCTCCAAACTTGTTGATAAATTATGGGAATCATAGGTAAGGGCTAGGAAATTCCTTGTGCTCCCTTCAGTACCACCTAACCTGTACCTTTTTGAAGATGGAAGACAGTTATATCAGATAGACAAGTGGTGTAGAGTAAGGGAGAGTGAAGTACTCTGTACAGTTTCTTTTCAAGACATACATGCAGTGAGGCATCTTGCTTGACCTGTTATTTGTGCTTACTATACATCTCATCAAGGAAATTCAGTAAATAATGTCTATATTGTTCATCTAGATGATATAAAAACCAATAATAAAGGATGATTTAGTTACACAAAAGGATTATTGCATGCTTTGGCATAGGAGACTTGCACATGCTGACGTAGATCTTATATCTAAATTTTTAAGAAAGGAATTATTAATGGGATTACCTAAAATAAAATTTGACAAAGATAGCTTGTGTGACTCTTTGTTTAGCTTTGTGCTAATAATGGACTAGAGCAAAATGGCTCTATTAAATTCCAGTGCTTCTATTTAGTGAAGTTGCTGTAACTCAATACATCAAATGATGCAATGCATATTGGGTCACAACGGAAATGGCCTCTTTGTTTAATACAAGGGTAAGGCCGCGTATACCTAACCCCCCAGACCCCAACTTAATTGGGAATATACTGGGTACGTTGTGGACTTGCATGATTAAATATCGTGATATGAGATTTCACGATTGAAGAGAGAGTTCCGTGTTTCCCAAATAGAACTCAGCCGAATCAACTTCTCGATTCTTCTTCTCGATCGGTGTTCATCCGTTCCGTGCGTCTTGGTCGCTAGGAAAACTGCTGTGTTGTCGTCTAGCAACCACGCTTTAGCTCGCTAGGGAGTGCTCGCGGTAGAGGTCTCGTTGTTTGTGACTTTCGTGATTCACGTGTTTGCGGGTTTGATCCAATTTCACTGATTTTGTTCCAAATCCGATGAATTGAGGTAGGTTTGGCTATCTCTTCACCTATGAGCATGAATACTAGTAAACATGAGTTGTGATTTCGAATCTTGGTTCAGATTTGTCAAGTTTCCGAAAAACTCGAAATTGCACGTGAAACCTCGGAGCTAGGACGTGTTTAAATTCATGTTCTTGGTATGTTGTGATGTAATTAGCGAGCTTTATTTGTGATTTGAGGCGTTAATTGCATAAAATCCAAAAAAATTCAAGAACCCTAGTTTAGGGATTTTCGGATTTTGTTTGATTTGGTTCAATTAGGTGTTCAATTATGCAATTAGATACTTGAATTGTGTAATTATATGTTTAATTGCAAGATTGGTCCGTATAATCGAAAAACCCCTCTGTGGAATTTTCGGATTCATGAATTAGGGATTTTAAATATTCAATTGGATTGAATTGGGACTTTGAATATGCAATTGAATGTTTTAATTGCATGATTGGATGGTTAATTGCATTAGAAACCTGTAAATTCGAAAAGCCCTAAATGTGGATTTAAAATTTTGGGTTTTTGTTCGAATTAACTAATGATTTAATTGATCAATTGATGATGGTTATTGATTCAATTGGTAGTTAATTGCATGATTAGGTGGAAATGCCTAATTTTAAAATTTTGGGTTACTTGTAATTTTGAAATTAGAGCTTCTGTTATGCAATTAGAGATTTACCTATTTAAATTGAATATTGAAATTATTGAATTTCGTGTTTATACATTCAATTGAGTGAAAATGTGTAAATTCTAAATTATTGCTCGCTTATTAGGGCCAATTTGAATTTATCATTCAATTTGAGAAATTGATATATGATTATCTGCATATCATGTTGGATTGTGCTAACTCGATTTTCCAGGCGCTGTTGGGTAGTGTGACATGCTTATTCAAATTTGTTATTTGGAATGCATGTTTGGAATATGGCCTGCTAAGCCATTTATTAATTTATGGTCATATGTTGTGTCGTTTATTGATTTATGGCAACTTCTTATGCCATCGCTTCAAATTGGCAACTTGTTTATGCCAAAATTAAAGGCTCTTGTACTCGGATAGTTAGTATGTTAGTTCGAGTTCATGGGATGATGTCTCGAGGCGGCATCCCACTGCTCGAAGAGTGAATTTGGCCATATAGATGACAGTTCGAGATTGAAGATGTCATACTACTCAACAGAAATAATTGCATGAGATGTGATTATTTCATCACGAATTTATTTATTTATTTATTTAAATGCCTTCTTTGTGCTCCTGAATGTTAATGTGAGTTAACTTTGGTTTCAAAGCACGAATGATGCCCCTATAAAAATTAGGATGTAATGCGTTTCCTATTTTATCTTCTTCAAACTAATGGAATAGGGTTGACGTGATCCTACTCAGTAAGTGTCTCCTTTATTCCTTTAGGAGTTGAGGTCGTGCAGGGCACATATAACTAGTTTATCTAATAGGGATATCGGACCATGTTCGAGCCCTAGTGCAAGGTGTTAACTTACATGGGATGTAGTTAACAAACTGAGAGTCATGTGCGAGGCATGTGATTAATCGGAATGGTTTACCTAAATAAATCCATTCCATGTTTACGCCGACGCTGGCTTGATCTAGTAAAATGTGGATCTCATGCCTACTACATAAAGGGACACAATCATATATGTAGTAGGGTTCAGTACTATTTGAACTGAACACAAAACATAAAACTGAACTAGATCTTTGCATTTGTTGGATGTTTTGTAGATGATGACAACTAAAATCACGAATGCATATCCCCCTGCATCTGTCTTGGAACAAAACAAACTCAATGGTTCCAATTTCACTTATTGATACAGTAATCTGAAAATCATTTTAAAACATCAAAATGAAAAGTTTGTGTATCCGCATGCTTCTATAAGTTTGTGTATCGAAATTTAGCAGGTTAAAGATTAAATTGAGTAGCTGATATTATAAGTAATTATCCGAAATTCATACTTCATATTCACATTAATCAACAAGTTCAGTAGGTGCAAGTGCGAATCATAAGTAATTAGCAAACCTAAATGAAAACTAAACTGAAATTAAACCTAAAACCTAAATCTTATCCTAATCAAACCCTAAATCACAAGAGGCGAGTTGATGGAAGGTTGCAGGTTGCAGCTGTGATGGAGTTGGAGTTGGATGGAACGGAGTCAACGGACGTCAGACTAGCTGGAATCGAAGAAGAGAAGACCAATCGAAGAAGTGAAATTTTGTGTTTTGCGTTTCACTAGGGCTACACTGCGTTCGTTCGTTTTGAGATTGAGAAGTAGCGCTACATTCGTTTGTGAAGAAAGATAGTGAATTACTGAATTATGACAAATATCAGTATTAGACGTATTTATATTTTTTTACTTTTTGTTAGATTTAATAAATAAAAAGTGGTAGCAGTAGTAGCGGAATTCAGCCGCTATCGCTACCGTTTAGTGGATGGCAAAAATGGGTCCGCTACTGCTACCGCCAACCGCCGGTAGCCATTTTTTGCTGGATAGCCCTAAATCTACCCAACATGTATTTTTCTTTAATTCTTTCGGAATAAAATTTCTTATTGAAAAACAATTTCAGATAAAAGGTTCACAAAATTAAGAAATGAACGTACTCCTGCTAAAGAATTCGTAATTTCGAAGGATTACAACATTGGGCTTGTGCCGAGTAGAGACGACCAAAGAGGCCCGCGGCCCGGGCCCGGCCCGTAACCGGCCCGGCGGGTTGGGGACCCGGCGGGCCGCGGGTCAGCGGGCCGCGGGCTGCCAAGGGTCAAGGGTCAAGGGCCGGGCCCGGGTCGCGGAACACGCGACCCGCAGCCCGGCGGGTCCGGATTTTTCAGGACCCGGCGAGACGG
>JAOWBN010112064.1:0-19502 GCA_028565015.1 Pinguicula moranensis
TCTGTCAACTTAGGAGTACAGAAATAAATTAGCTATGCATATTTAATTTGGAATAATACCACATAAATTTAAACAATGAAAATATAAATTAAAACTAAAGAATTTAGAAAACTCCCCTAAAGAAGCACTCCAATCCAAGCTTTAATCCACAACAATTTAGTGGTGAAAAATATTCCAAATCAACAGCAACCTTTTCTTCTTCTTTTCGCCAAATTTTTCCTGCCTTCTTTTCCTTCTTTTTTTCCTGCGTGAACAGTACTATTCCCATGAATAGTACTGTCCCGTGAATAGTACGAATTTCTTCTCCTTGTTTCTCCTTCGCGTAAACAGTACTGTTTCTCTTCTACTTTTCTTCCGAACGTGCGGCTCTCTCTTGGCCGCGGCTCCTGGTGCGTGAATCCCCTTTCTTTAGCGGCTGTCCCCCCTCATCTTTATATCCTTGTAGAGCTCAAGTTTTTTCGTATTGGGCCAAGAAATATTTTTGTTTTCTTTGGGTTTTTAACTTTGGGCTTGTCTTGATATACATTGGTTTGCCTAATTAAAATGCTAGGCCCAAAATCCATCTTCTTTAATGATTTTTCCTTAAAAAATTATAAAAACAACCAAAGTGAGAATCATGCATTTTTTTCAATAAAAATCACCAAAATGAGTCATTTATAATTATCAACCGGTGTAAAATCATAGAAAATAAATAGCTATATTTGATTTCCATCAAGTTGGAACAAACCTCCTCCTCAAAATTCGTTTCATCTCCTCTCACTCATCCAATGAGGCATCTCCATAACGTCTCTTATTATTCAGCACATGATCCCACCATGTGATAGCATAATTAGTAAATTCAATAGATGCGAGTTTTACCTTCTGGCGATCAGTGCATTCGTGGAACTCATAGGCTTTCTCTACTTTCATCTTTAACTCCAAATATGCCTAAAGATTGTTCCTGCCTGAAAAGGTAGGTATTTTGATCTTCACATTTCTAAAATGATCGTCACGAGCACATAAAGGGTCGTCAAGGTCACGAATATCTTGATAAGGTGACCTTCGTGGTTGTTGCACTCGCATATGGCCACAGTTTGCTTTAGCTCCTCGACCACGGGGTTCATAACATTCATTAAACTCAACGGACCAAGCATCGAATTCCTCACTATCATCAAGTTGTTCATTATCGTGTTGGAGGGGATCGACTAGATGTCTAGCTGTGGTTTGGCCTCCTTCAGGGGACGGATGTTTGGGATCAATTTTGTGGGTCTGGCTCGTGGAAGCTTCGGTATTCATACGGGCCTCCATTCGTGTTAGACATTCTTGTTCCTCTCACTTTATCATGAGCAAATGGCATAGAACAGAGATCACCTACTCAAGATTGGCCATTGGAAGTATGTCATCATCTACTTAATTGCTTATGGATTTGTCCTTATAGGAAATGTTGGACCTGCAAAGAAAAAATCGTTAGTTCGAAATAAACTCACCACTCCCTCACGTGTATGCACTCAAAGATGATCACTCAAGCACTCGTGTATCACTCAAATCGGCTTTTACTCTCTCTTGAACCTCACCACTCTACCTTTTACCTCTCAAGTACTCTTAGTATTGTTTTAGCCAACTTAAACTCAAACTTTTTCCTCAAGCCAAACGAAAATCTGGAATGGACTGGAACTTGATTCAAGATTGAGAATTATAGAAGAAGAACTACCTTTTAGGTACTCAAAAAGGGGCGGCGGTCTCGAATTTGAGTATAAGGAACTCAACTCGTGACAAACTCTTCAAGATTTCGAACAAATCAAAACAACTCAACTAGGATAAATCTCTTGCTGGTTGAACAATTTTCGATGAAGGGTTATGTTGAGGGTCTCGAAATCTCTTCTTTTTTTTGAATTTGACCCCCTTACTTCTGCTTTTTGAATCTAAAAAAAAGAATATCATTTTTTTTCAAATGATTATTTTTTAAAACCAGCATGGTTACAACTGGAAAACTAAAGAAAAAATACAAAAATTAAAGATGAACAATCAAACAAATTTTGGCCTTGAAGCTACAGTGAGCTAAGCAACCTGAACGTTGATTGATAGGGTAAAAATGTCCTAACCTGGCTTTGATATCAAATGATATGAATCATTGCCGAACTTGTGGCAAAACCTCACACCAATTCAATTTCAAAAACAAGATCTAAAATGGATGAATTTTCTGTGCTTTTGCCTGAAGACAACTAGTGTCAACAAACAAAAAGTCGTGATTTATGTAATTGAGAATGCCACCAAATAATCCCCTAAATGTAACTTGTGCTAACCAATAATCAAGGATAAGCTCTATATGAATCGACGCCACTTAACCAAAAGAAAAGATAAGTCGAAGAATGGTTTATAATCAGAAGAAAATACTAATCTCATAAAACTCAATTCAAAACTTGTGTCTTACAATGTTCGATCAACAACTTTATAAAGGAGTAGGGGACTTTAGAGTCCTAAATATCCTTACAAATGTGTCCTAACAGGGAAGAATCTATTTTGTATAGGAAAAAAACTCGTCTAGATAAGTGCTAATTAAGTAACAATCGAATCTAAAGATTTGGATAAGGAGAAGAATCTTTTGGATAATCTTTAGGAAGGGAATTTCTTTATCTACCTTGATCTTGTCTCATCGTTGACTAAGTAATGTTCACACCATGTCCTATACCCATGCTTTCAATTTGTGGGCCACCATTTCGGATGATGCGTTTTCAATTTGTTGGTTCATTGATCATGGGCCATGCATTGGATAACGTTGATGGGCCGTACTTCCATAGGTTGGTCGTGTGGCCCACTGAGCCTCCTCTTCTCTAGCCCAAGCTTCTTGAATCATCAAGCTCACGGCCTCTTTGAATTTCTTTGCTATTAGGCATGTAATTGGGCTTTTGGGAAGACTTAGCTTATCACGCCCTTTAGGACCCTTCTCGTCATAATTGGAATCTCCACGAATCATCACGTGCTCCTCCTCTTGGCTTCGTAGCTTGTGGTGCATCAGATTCCTGTGAAGGAACTTCTCTGTCCAGCTCCACCTGTATAGGAACTTCCCTAGGCTCCACCTCAATTAATGTAGCAGCAAAATTATTTGTAAAGCAGGGAAAATGAGACTCATTAATAATAGCATCCCTACTGACTATAATTTTCACAACAAGCAAATTTCTGTCCCATAATCTATATCCTTTGGAGCCTTCCTTGTATCCTAGAAGAACACACTTTAGAGACCTGGGATCTAATTTTCCAAACTTGGTGTGAGCATAAGCTGCACAGCCGAATACCCTTAAATGGATCAGATTCTGGTCTCTTCTTAACCAAACAAATTCCGGGCTTTGAAAATATAAAGTAGATGAGGGACTCCTATTTATCAAATAGGTGGTTGTACTCATGGCCCTTGCTCAAAAAGGTTTTTTCAAACCTGAAGTGACGAGGAGGCATCTAACTTTATCAAGCAATGTCTTATTCATGTTAGTGGAGCATCGAGATAACTGATGTATTTTATTTCTTTTATCCTATGAGGCAGGTTAGTTGTAGTCACGAGAGCGGTCTGTACTCTTATTGATTGAAACTTCCTTTCTGTAAATATTTCTTTTTAATGAATTTTGGCTTATAAAAAAAATGTCTTATTCATGCATTTAGCTACCCCATTCTGGTGAGAAGTATATCTAACTGTCCTATGTCTAGTAATGTCATAAACAGAACACAAATTATCAAAAAAAGAATTGTAGGATTCAAGTCCATTGTTTGTCCTCAAATATTTGATTTTATTATCAGTTTGATTGTCAACAAAAAAATTCCAAAAGCTTGATCTTTAGATTGTAGTAAGAACACCCAACTTTTTTAGTAAAACCATCAACAACAGATAAAAAATTATTTATTTCCACCGCGAGTAGTAACAGATTTAGAACCCCACAAATCAACATGCATATATTTAAGTCTTTGCTTAGATAAATGGACACCCTAAACCCTAAACCCTAAAAAAAAAAAAAAAAGTCTATGTTGCTTTCCTAGTACACAGGCTTCACAAAATTCCATATCACAAATTGCATGCTTCCCTAAGCAACCTAAGGAATGTAGCACAATCAACCCCTTTTGACTAATGTGTCCTAATCTTAGATGCCACAACTTGTTATTTTCAAATTCACATACAACAAATGAGCACTCATCATATGGATCAAAGTATTTTCCTTCAAGAAAATATGATCTATTATTTCTTTTCGCAGTAAAGACAGTTCTGTCATTTTTGAAAACTTTTAAAACACCATTTTCAGCATGAAACACACAACCAGATTCTTCTAAGACACCGAAAGAAATAAGGTTTCTTTTCAGATCAGGAATTTACCTAACATCTGACATGCAAACTAGCTTGTTATCAGCAATTTCAACTTTATTTTACTTATGCCTTTTACTGAGCAAGTATTATAATTTTCCATGTATACATTATGTTTCTTAGATTTATCTAAGTTTTAAAGCCATGTTTCATGAGGGTTCATGTGGAAGGTACACCTAGAATCAAGCATCCAGCATTGCATGCAAAGGAATCCGACACATTTAAAGCTTCAGATAAGTGATCAGAAATAAATAGAACTTCAGGAGAATCTTTCTCAACATTTTTCAAAGTAGCAAAATTAGATTCTTGGCATCATCATACCATTTCATTTTATCAGTGACAAATGCATAGTGTACTTTATTATGTGATAATAGGGCCTTCATCTTCTAACTCCAACTATTAAAATCACCCTTCTCATCAAACAGATTGATTTATATTCTAATAGTCATATTAATAAACTTACAGAATAGATCATTGAAGAGATAGGGTAATAGACAAAACCACTCTCAGTTTATCACACAAAAACAAAGACTACAAGTCTCAAAAATTTCAAGAACACAAAATAGGCGGCAAGCCTTATAAACTGATTTCACAGAATAGGCTACAAGCCTAGCACATAAAGGTGGCAAGCCTTGCACGTTGGAAAGTGATTAAATAGGCGGCAAGACTAACAAATATCAAAGCAGTAATAAGCCACAGATGAAATGGTATTAGTTCGCCGAATTTAAAGCAAAGCTCTCAGATCAATAATCTAAGAGTGCAATCAGCGAAAATACTAACGGTAAAATGCGCTAAAGTTAGTAAATAAGAATTTTACCACCCTAACACTTATTAGGGGTGCAAGATAAACTTCTTTCTTAGCCTTTAGATCAATAAGTGTGAAAACTAGTTAGGTGCATCCAAGGATGTCCAGAACTTTCTCGGCGTTGTTTCGAGTTTTTTCTCTCCGTATACATCCCCGCCATGAATAGTAAACCCGTCCTTCCTCAGCCTTCTTCCCCGACTTACTCCTCCTCATCCATCACCTACTGCTCTTAGCTGCTTCACAAAGTTCTCCCCCTTCCCGGGGATGCCTTATGCATCCGGGAAGGCCTACCTAACAGCCCAGCTCGGATAATGTTGAACAGTACCTCCGCTCTTCCTCAGCCACTTTCTCCTCTTCCTCTTCTCCTTTCATCTCAGCCTTCTTCTAGCTTCACGACTCCATTCTCCAGCTTCTTGGGGACACCTTACTTGACCGCGATAATCTCCAACTCTACCCCAACCCTCTAAACAGTAACCCTCCCCGTCCACAGCCACTTCTCTTATCGTGCTCCTCTTCAAACATGCCAACTTTCTCCTAGCTCCATCACCCCGCTCTTTTGCTTCTCGGGGAAATCCTACATGCCCGGGATTCTCAGTCCTGTCTCTTTTACAGAACACCCCCTAGCTTTGTCTCCTTCTTCCATCACTCTCAACCTCTTCATAGTCTAGCTTTACCGTCTCCTAACCTCAGCTGAACTTCTCCTTCTGCTTCCCTCCACAGAAAACATTCTCTACTCATCGTTGAATCAATGAATAACTGGATTATCCTCTCCCATCAGCTAAAATGAATTAGATGAGCTGTCATCCGTGCAGTAAAGACTCCCCTGCTCCCAAGAAAAGAAACTCAAAGCTATGCAGCTGCATTGATCACTTCTCGACATCCAGTCCATGAACGATTAGGCCCAAGGATTTCACATATTGCTCAAAGTGATCCTCAACTTCTAACATATTTCATATCCAATTTTCCCAAGGATTGTCAGCTAGACAATTTGACCAAGCTCATAAATAGGCAACGTCCTATTAAAGAACTTTCAGTTGCCAGAAAATTGGACAGGAGTGGCACTCCTTTCGGATTTGTCAAGTTTAGAGATAATGTAGAGGTGGACAATAGACTCTACCAACTGAATAACATTTGATTCGGTTCATATAGTTTACATGCTAATGTGGCCAAATTTCAAAAACTAGTGCACCCCCCAAAAAAAAATAACGCCCCTGCCCCAGTCTTCAGGACCAAGATGGTTCAGATCGCAGCTAACAGTGCTGGACAAATACCTCTAGCTGATGCCTCCACTAGTAAAGCCCCTCAACCTATTGCCGAGTCTCACAAATCTCAGGGCCCAGCTAATTTACTTAAATTCTCCACTTCCACATCTAAATTGTCTTGGCTACGGCACAGCTTTACTTGTACCCTCCTTGACCTGGATGGATGTAGAGACCTTCAATTAAACCTGAAAGCTACAGGTTATCTCAATATTATTAACAGCCCCATGGGTTTGGGTAAATTCATATCTGGGTAAATGAGGAAGTGGATTTGAAAAAACTGATTAATCATGACTCTGCATGGTTGGCTCAATGGGTAGCAGACCTTTGTCCTTGGTTTGTTTCCTCTCTAGTCTCTTCATCACAAAATTTATGTTGGATTAAAATATTTGGTTTTTCACTTCAACTTTGGAACTCCCAAGCTCTAATAAAGATTGATTCTCACCTTGGCAATCTAATCAAAATTGATGATCCACTTTGAATAAGCACTACCTAGAAGCAGTCCAAATGTTGATCCCTCTAGATTGGACTTCTTCAGTGGAAGATTCCCTCACTATCTTAGTGGATGATTCAAAAGTCATTCTTCATATTTTAGAACGAAGCTCAACGAGGTTCAATGATTGTTGGGATTATAGTCATGTGCCCTCACCTGAAAATCAAGAAGACACTTCTAGTCTTCACACTGATGAGATATCTTCATTTGGGCACTCTGTAAACTCGAGCCCTATTATGGATCAGACACTTGCTAGCTCTCAGAAGCTGGTGTTACCATCTAAGGGCACAAACCCTCAGGGGTTGCAATCACCAAATCAAGTTAAAGCTACCTCTGGATCTCTTAATGTAGATGTTGATGCCATGGGTACTACTCAACCCATGATTCCCAATAGATTACCATGGTGGCCTGTCTCCAAAACCCTCAGCAAAGACCACTTAATATCCTCCATAGAACAAATTCCTGAAACGCAGGATGCTCCTGGTTTAAGTCCTCTAAAGGAGGCTTCGCCTACCTCCCACAATCCTATAACTGTTTATGTTCCTCAGAGAGTGGTCTTCATGTCTTCTGAGGATTGCCTGGAATGCTGTAAATCTCGTTTTCCGTGTGAAGATCAATTGCCCTTGGAAATTCCAATTGTATCTATCACTCCACTTCAGGCAGCACCCTTTATGAATTCACCTCTGCGGCCTTCAGCCAAGGGTCTTTTTCAGGTGCCACAACCTATTCCTCCATCTGATTTAGCTACTGATTTCCTGCACATCTCATCTTCTACTGAAGACTTTCCTCATCTTAGTGCTATAAAACAAGGTGACACTATCACACCCAAAAAGGTTTTTCTCAAAAAAAAAAAGGCAAGGAAATGGCCCTAAAGCAAGGAGCCAAACACGCAAGGATAATGACTCACTTAGAGAAAAAGACATTACTGCATCAGAAGACTGAATTAGTCACCTTGCGGTTCACCAAAAAGATCACTCTGTTCTGAGCTTATCTGAAGATCAATTGTATGCTGAAGCTGATCACACAATGGAACTTGGTAAAAAGCTAGGGCTATCATATCCGAATCCTCAGCAAGCCAAGGAGAACAAATTATGTCAATTCATTGGGTTTGATTATGACTTCGATTGGATATACAAAGGATCTCTTGGGCAATCTAGTGGTCTACTTTGCATTTGGAAAAAAATTGTTTTCAGCAGATTCAGCAGTACTTCTGGAGATGGATTTATGGTAGCTTTAGGCAACTGGTATTCAGAACCAACAACTTCTCATATGCTGAACATTTATGGTGCTAGTGATTTAGGAGCAAGGGAAATGCAATGGAAACAAATCCTGGGTTTACATAAAGGAAAAGGGATGGATAAATGGTGCCTTATGGGGGACTTTAATGCAGTTTTTGATGCTTCAGAAAAAAAAATGGCAGCTCTCAGCAATCGTTGGAACATGAGATCAATGAATCCAGATCCTTTGTCAATGGTATGCACTTTCAAGATCTAAAAATGGCTAGAAGAAAATTTACTCGGTACCTGAATTCTCTTAAAGCTATGAGTAGGCTTGACAAATTTCTCGTGAATGATACTTGGCTGGGAAATGATATATCCTGGACTCAAGTTGGTCTAAATAGGGACAATTCTGATCATTACAATGTATCCCTCTCCTGCAACCTTAAAAACTAGGGTCCTAAACCATTTAAAATGTTAGACTGCTGGCTGGAAAATGTAAATTTCACTACAACGGTAGAAAACCTTAGCTCTAAAATAAATCCAGAGGGGTTTGCAAGTCACAGATTAAAGATTAAATTAAAGGATTTGAGGGCAGGAATTAAAGAGTGGAACAATCTGCAACCAAGGAGCTCCTTAGCTCAAAGAAAACATCTGCTGGATCAAATTACTGAAATGGAACTTTAGTCTGAAAACAACTCTCAATTTACTGCATCTGATATTCATCTCCTTATGAACAAACATCAAGAACTTCAAGCTCTGACCAAAAGCTTAGATAGCCTTCATTTTCAGAAAGCTAGAATCAACTCGCTTAAACAAGGAGATTCCATCGCTGCCTACTTCCACATATGGATCCAAAAGAACAGGAGAAGAAACTCTATCCAAGGCATGTGGGAGGGTAACACATGGCTGGAGGATCCCTTGGATATCAAGAGATGTTTCAGAAAGCATTTTTCAGATAGATTCCCTGGAGAACAATGGAACAGGCCTAAGATCCACAATATCAGATTTCATCATTTCTCACATCTGACTAGAGAGCAGCTTGTGAGGCCCTTTTTAGAAGCTAAAATATTGGATGCTATCCAACAATGTGGAAGTGAAAAGAGTCTAGGACCGCACAGTCTAAACTTTAAATTTATTAAACATTTTCTTCACATTTTCAAGTCTAACATTCTGCAACTGTTTGTTGAATTTTACATGAACTGCAAACTTTCCAAAGGAAGTAATGCGGCACATATTTTTCTGCTAGCCAAAACAGATACTCCTCTGTATGTTCAAGACTTAAGACCTATCACTTTAATTGGAGCCATTCCAAAGATCATTTCAAAGTCCTAGAAATGAGGCTGAGTCTGGTTATGAAGTAGATTATAGCTCCTAATGAGATGGCATTTATTAAAGGCAGAAAGTTGTTGGATGGTGTTCTCATAGACAACGAGGTAGAGGATGAACTGAAGAAACTTAAAAAATAGGCCATGATCCTAAAAGTACATTTTGAAAAGGCCTTTGACTCTGTTAATTGGAATTATATGCAGGATGTTATGGCTCAAATGAAGTTCCCCCAAAGCTGGATTTGGTGGACAACAGAACTGCCAGAATCTGCCTCCTCTTCCATCCTTATAAATGGTAGCCCCACCACATAATGTTTCCCAAAGAGAGGACTCCGTCAAGGGGACCCTATCTCTCCTCTACTCTACATTGTGGCTGCTGGGGGACTTTCAGTGATGATCAAGAAGGCTATGAATCTGAATCTATTCACAGGGGTTGAAATTGACAGGGATTAAGCCAACTCTCCCACTTACAGTTTGCGGATGACACTTTAATATTTGGACAAGCTAGCTGGATAAATATAAAAACTCTGAAGTCAATCCTCCTCAATTTTGAAATAACCTCTGGTCTGCGCATCAATTATTCAAAGAGTAGTTTGCTTGGAATAAATATGAAGCAGTCTCTTTTAGAGGAGATGGCAGCATATCTGGGATGCAAATCTGATACCTTTCTATTCAAATATCTAGGCTTTCCTATTGGTGCAAATCCTGTTAGACTCTCTACTTGGCAGCCAATGATAAATAAATTCAACAAGGTATTAAGCTCGTGGGACCACATATATCTATCCTCTGGAGGGAAATTGATCCCCATGAACTCAGTTCTCAATACCCTGTCTTCTCACTTCTTCTCCTTCCTGAAAGCTCCAAACTCTGCATTCACGAGCTGAACAAAATCCTGAGGCCTTTTTTTTTAACGGCAACAAAGAACACAAAAAGGTCTACTGGGTGTCCCGGAAGAAAATGAATGCACCAGTGACCAAAGGAGACCTGGGGGTCAGA
The DNA here is from genome assembly GCA_028565015.1 of Pinguicula moranensis. Lineage (NCBI taxonomy): Eukaryota > Viridiplantae > Streptophyta > Magnoliopsida > Lamiales > Lentibulariaceae > Pinguicula > Pinguicula moranensis. The sequence goes on from JAOWBN010112064.1 coordinate 10,420, forward strand.
AATGTGAAAGATTTCAATGAAGCTTTATTGGGTAAGTGGGGGGAACGCTTGCTCTCAGGTGGTGTTGATCTAGCTATAAAGATCCTTTGCTCCAAATACAGTACTGAGGGTTGCCTATCAGTGGGTAAATGGAGAGAGGTTTATATTCCCGAGGCATCTTCGAGTCAGCATGACAGAGGAAGTGGTAGAACTTATGCTTCTTCTTGGTGGAACAACATACAGCAAATCTTTAGTTCCAGCTCATGTAGTCATTCAATCAGCCCAAAAGTTGGGTCAAGTTCAGCCATCAGATTCTAGAAGGACTCTCTAGCGTGGCAAATTCCAAGATTTTTTAGAACCACCCTTCACCAAAATGCTTTACTTTCATATTTGACAAATTTGGGACTCAACTTCTTGGCAATGGACTTGGAGAAGGCCTTTTAGAATCTTTGAACTACAAGATCTCTCTAATCTAGCACTACTTCTGCATGATGTCTATCTTTCTAATAACTGTATGGATAAATACTCCTTCAACACTGGAGCTGATGGAAAGTACACGGTTAAAAATGCATATGACAGGATCCTTGCAGTTTCTGACTCTCTCTTTTCTTCCTAGGAGATTGATGTTCTCGGTTCTCTCTGGCTTACTATGGCTCCTAAAAAAGTTCTCATATTTGCATGGAAACTAATTCAAGACTCCCTGCATACTAAAGGAACCCTCCAGCTGCGGCATAGCATCCCCTTAGAACAGGATATCAACTGCTCCATTTTTTCTTCAGGGCATGACTCTGTGGGACATATTTTCATAACATGGTCTCTGATTTTGCAGGTCTGTACAGCTTTAAAGGACTGGCTCTCAACACCAGAGATTCACCAACTGTCTACTTCACAAGCTCCTCCATACTTATCGGATTTTATTTCAGCAAAACATGGAAGTGTCAATATAGCTGCATGGAGAGCTATCTGGCCAGCTATGGTCTGGTTAGTGTGGAAAGCAAGAAATCTAAAATTCTTTCAAGCCAAATACCCTAACCATTTAAGCATTGTGTATAACATCAAGAGAACATCATGGCTTTGGATCTCTGCCAGCAGACAATCCCACTCTTGGTCCTACTCTTCCACATAATGGCTTCTAAATCCCATTGACTGTTTATCTTTTTAATACCTGACCCCCTCAGTTTTCTTAACCAGTTTGGCCGGTGATATGTTGCTAAGATAAGTTTACAGCTCAATATCTCTGAATTCTCATTCATAATCTAATTTAAGTGCTGGTATTTTGCATGTTATGTCTCTTTCCTGCTGATGGTTTTATGCATGTATATTTCTACCTTGATGGTTGTACAGATTGTTTATTAAGTCATAATTTCTAGACTGTAGAGCTGTGCTTTTCCTAGAACAATATCCTATTACTCTGCTGCCACCAGAGGGAAATATTTGTACTTATTTCCTCCTTGTATTCTCATGCTTTTATCTTCAACATGGAGCATCCATGAATTTCCATGTTCTTATAGTATGAGCTGACAAAGAGTTACACTAGAAAAGTGTATCAGGTATGAGCTTAGGGGGTCAATCTTTTGGCTGAAAAAAGAAAAAGGAGGTGGACTTTAAGAAGGTAACTGAGCTCTTGTGTACTATTTTTGTTCTGTGAGGTTAGTGATTCTACTCTATGATTACTTCTCATAAAAAATCCTTCAAGTGGATCCATATCCTCTTTGTCATAAATGCTCGTTCAGTAGGGAGTTTCTATTGATTGTTCATGTTCACTCTAACTGTCTTATTACCCTTTGTTACAGGCAACATGCTCTTATGCAGCGATGTCAGGTAAGACCATGAGGGTGAAAATTTAGCGTGCACACAATGATGATGAGATATTATGGCACTCAATTGCAATAATTTAAGAGAAGGGGTCCAAGGTGTTAGAAAATTGACAACATGAACAGTTGGAGGATCACACTGCAATAGCTTATGGATTCACCTTGAAGTGCATATATATACGCCCCCTGCAGGCTCTGAAACTGAAAAGGGTTACATAGTGATGGAGAACTTCATCCGAGACACGGTTCAACTGCCCCTCTACTATACACACCTATTTTAGGCATATATAATCATTTCACTTCATGTTGGTACGGGTTAGGGTGTTCATTAGGGACAGTGTCTGCTCCTTACAAAACAGTTGAAATATTGACATGAGGCATACTTTGGGACAAGCTATTGCAAGGAGGTGCAAAGGAGTTGGCAAAAAATCACAGGGCTACTATTGAATAAAACGTGTAATGTTAGGTGTACCTACACTACCTACACTCCACCTACACAACAACCACACACCCTTAGTCTCTATATGTATCCCCGTATGAGAATGATGAAGGGAGGAACAAGATTCAGATTGAAACGAGAAGAGTTATCCAATTCCAAGTTGGTATCAGAGCCGGGAAGTGATGGAGAAGTGAGTAACATAGAGACTCCACAATTACGTCACAGGTACATGAGGAGGTGTCCCCTTGTCCCAGCTTCTGGTACCTTGCCGACCTCGACTCCGGAGACACCTGGGCCACTGCCCATCATAAATTATCCAGATACCACAGGTGACATTATTCATTTTCCTTCCGCTCCCTCACCCCAGCCACTAAGGCGGACCACCCGTATCAATCTGGGGGTTTCACCGGATCAGTATGGTTTTCCTCATGATATTGCCGAGCATGTGTCTTATTCTCACATATCACCTAGCCATAGGGAATGTATTGCATCTTTGGACAATGTTTTTGTGCCTAAGCATTGGCAGGCTGCATGAAAGATCAAAGGTGGAGAGGTGCTATGACAGAAGAATGGAACCTGGGTGCTTGTACCACTGCCGTCTGAGAAGAAAATTGTTGAGGAAAAATCCTGAAGGAAAAGTTGAGAGATACAAGGCACAACTAGGGGCCAATGGGTACAGTCAGACATATGGCATTGATTATGCTGAGACCTTTGCACCAGTCGCTAAGATGAGTACAGTCAGGACCTTAGTCTTCATAGCAACAAATAAAGGGTGGAGTCTTCATCAACTCGACGTGAAGAATGCATTTCTTCATGGGGACATACTTGAGGAGGTATACATGGAGATCTCTCCCGGATTTGGTACTAATCAAACAGAGAGGAAAAATTGTAAGCAAAAAAATCCTTATATGGCCTCAAACAATCCCCTAGAGCTTGGTTCCACGGATTCAGGAAGGCTATGGTGGGCATGGGTTATCACCAGACCATTGCTGATCATACTATCTTTCTGAGACATACTGAGAACATATCAAAATGTTTGACTGTTTACGTGGATGATATGATAATGACACGGAATGATGAGAGGGAGATAGCAGAACTGAAGGTTAGACTGGGTAAGGAATTCGAGGTGAAGGATTTGGGAGAGATGAGATACTTCCTCAGGATTGAAGTGCCTCGGGGATCAGGGGGAATAGTACTATCCCAAAGAAAAAATGTCTTGGACCTACTCACGGAGACATGCATGCTTGGTTGCAAGCCTGCTAGGGTACCTATCGAGCAGAAAGTAAATCTCAAGGCTGATGCTGGTGAACCTGTGGATAGAGAGAAGTACCAAAGATTGATTGGACGACTAATATACCTAAGCCATACCAGACCTGATATCTCATTTGTTGTGAGTGTGGTAAGCAGGTATACGCATGACCCGAGAAAGGGTCACATGGATGCGGTGTACCTAATTCTAAGATATTTAAAGAAAGCACCAGAAAAAGGATTAATCTTTAGAAAAAAAACGGCCATATGGGCATTGAGGGATATTTTGATTCAGATTGGGCTAACTATGTTGATGATAGGAAATCCACATCTGGATATTGCATGTTTGTAGGAGGCAATCTGGTCTCCTGGATGAGTAAAAACCAATCAGTCGTTTCCCGTTCTACTGCTGAAGCAGAATACAGAGTCATGGCCTCAGTGTTGCTGAGATGATGTGGTTGAGGTCCTTGCTGGAGGAATTGAAAATGAATGAAGGAGCACAAATGCAGTTGTGGTGCGATAACAAATCAGCTATTAGTATGGCCAATAATCCTGTCCAACATGACAGAACCAAGCACGTGGAAATTGACATGTTCTTCATCAAAGAGAAGCTTACCAGTGCTCTTCTGGAGCTAGGACATGTGGCTACTAAGGACCAGACTGCTGACTCTCTCACCAAGGGACTTAGTGCGTTAGATTTGGATAGACTTTGTAATAATATGTGCTTAATCGATATATTTTACCCATCTTGAGGGGGAGTGCTGAATGAAACGTGTAATGTTAGGTGTACCTACATTACCTACACTCACCTACACTCCACCTACACAACAACCACACACCCTTAGTCTCTATATGTATTCCCGTATGAGAATGGTGAAGGGAGGAACAAGATTCAGAATGGTAAACAGGTTGAGCCTTGATATCTACTACAGTAAAGACACCTAGAGTCATCTGGCGGCCTGCATAGCTTATGGTTCGAGATCAATGCTTTAAATATCCTCTAAGTCTTTGCTTAAGAAAGTTTTAGCAATCTCATCGACCTATGCTATAAGGTATACAGGCAGAGCTGGATCTTTAGCAGAGTAATGACACCTGTAGTCATTCATGTGGCAGCCTGTATAGCTAAGAGCCAAAGGATCAATTTTGCTCATCTTCTGGGTTTTCGTCCATTACTTAATGAAGGAAACATGTGGTATGCGACTAGTACTTGATGTGTACCTAGACTCTAGAGTCTCGGATTTTAGACACCTTTTTTTTATCGTTTACCATTTATTTATTTTTCTGTAACTCTTACCCTTGTTAAGATATGTAAATACTTTTTTATTCAATGAATTTTGGCTTAACACAAAAAAAAGGATGTCCAGATCTGAACAAGAAACCTCGGATCCAGTGAACCAAGTTCCGATAAACTTTTAGTAAACTTCTTTAATAGTGAATTAACAAAAATTGAATAAAGTAGTAAGTAGAAAAATCGGATTAAGGCACATGGTTCACAAGAAATTTCTTTCTAACAACCTCCACGCTACTTATATTAATATTCCAAAGAATATCAACAAAGTCCTCCACATTACACTGAACTCGAAACAAATAAATCTCAAAATAAATCTAAACCATCGGCAAACACTCTTGTCGTATAACAATGACTAAATGCCATTAGATCTAACGATTCCACCAAACAAACTCGCAGGAATACAATAGAAAGAGGTTGAAAATAAGAAGTTTTACGACGGAAGATGTCGGTACGCAGAGGGAGTCGAGAGAATTTCCTGAGGAGTGAGAAAGTCAAACACAGATTGTATGTAGTTTTCTGCCCAATTTTCTCTTTTATATTTCTTTGATACTGCATATCGCCCGTTGATCTCTTTTAATCTGAAGGTTTTAAATAATTTTGAATGAGTATCAGTTTTGTACAGCACGATCAACTTGCAAACTGGGTGGTCCAGATTAATACTCAGTACCGTTTAATTCCAATCATCGGATGATGGGAGTAAAGTAGCGGTCCAGATTGTAAGTGCTCTGATCGAGTAACTGACAGCGTTAGGGTCGTTGGATCAATCTTCATGTGTACAGTACAGATCAAATCCTCCAATATTGAGACGGTAACACATATGAGCCATTGGATCAAATATGACAAACGACGGTTTGGATTAATTCGTGCATAAAAACGTGGATCATGAATTACAACTGTCAGATCAGTACTAATAGCGAACACACAGGATTGTGCCACATGTTATAACCAGATACATTTTATCAAATAATATCGGATGGCCGAGCTCAAATCATTAAGGCAGAATAGTAACTTCACATTTACAATCTCGTTTTGTCAGCATATGGCTTGATAAGTCCTTTGTCACCGGGTAAAATTTCAGTTCGATCAGAACACGTTAAAAAATTGTCAAATGGCGACGTATATAAAGAATTCCAGTATCCTCACAAAGAACATTGCTTTCTCGAGTTGCTGTTGCGAAGAACTGTGGCTCCATACCGGTTATGATAGGTTTTTGTGCGTGAAACGAGGAAAAGATAGGCAGAAAAGAGGAAGAAAGGGGGCGTGTCCGATCGCCAATCAAATTGAGATCGTGCAATGCTGAAAATAGCAAATCATGAATGACCCACAACAGTGTTTTCTAAAATTCATTCTCGACTGGACGGTTCAAATCTAATCTCCTTCGAACAAGAAGGCGCACAATGAGTCTTCTGACTCCAGTTAAATATTCAGACCGATCGTAACATATTTGTGTTTACAATTGGAAGAAATTACAAAACTGCGCCTTCTTGTAATTACAACTACTTTAAACAATGCAAGAATCTAATTGCGTCTCGGATCTCCAACATTCACATCAAAGTTCTTGCTTCTTCGTTTCATGTCAGCACTTTCTTCGATCGTATACAGGAGTTCATGTTCAATCAGTATGTGATTGAGACGCTAAAAGTCATGAGGTTTCAAAAAATAGGGGCCACTCTGCCTCCTGAGCTCACAGCACAAGCTATTCCCAACGAGAAGAGCAAGAAGTTTGGAGGCTTGCCCCCCAAACCACCATAAGTATCGAGTTCCAAGTTTTCTGGGCAGCTGCCCAAAAGCCAAAATGATCAGGGTATAACTATTGACAAATTACACAAAATCACCAATACAAATTTTTCTGCTTGGAATGCGAAGAAGTTGATATATATTCTCAAACATTGGGGCTTTATCCACTTTGGATGTGCAAACACTGCATAGTTCACCAGGCGATGAGGTCTCAACAACAATCGGTAGCGAACGTGAGGCGAAGGCTGCAGCCAGGAAAATATTGCAGAATGTGACAAAACCTAGAGCAAAGCATGTCTTAAATCCAACTATTTGAAACCTTTTGGTGAAATATTACTCTTGCCAAGACTTTTTAGACTTGTGAGTTGGAATCAACTTTAAGGGACAGTGATCTTATCTTAAGAGAGCTCTTAAAACTGATTCGAGAAATTTTGATGTATGAAACCTACGGACCTCTTCACATTGCTAATTAGGAAACAAAATCATGTCTAAGAGACCAATCTCTTGTAAATTTAGTAGACCCAGCCCAAGAGTAAATGGGTTCAAATCGGACGCGGCCCAACAGTAAATGGGATAGGGCCCTGGATGAGTGCGTATATAGATCAACTTACAATCGAATGTGAGTTACTCAAATAAAAAACTTATAACCAAGATAATTGATTGTAAACCCAATAAGTTAATTTATATTTCTTTCAACAACCGATGTGGATATATTCTAACATCTCTACCATCATTGTTGGCAGGTTTATATACGTTGAGGATTTGATGCGCTTCTTGAAGATAGAAGAGGCTTTGAAAACCGACATTGTGGAGGGATTAACAGAATGTGAAAAAAATCAGGAAAAGCATGACTAAAAAACTGGGTGGTATGACTCGATTCGTCCATGGATCTCTGCCCGAAAATACGTTTTACAGATTAGTGAAGGCTATTTTGCAGATCAATGCCTTCAGAAAACAAGCTCTCGCCTTGATAACGAAAGATACCAAAGCAGCAGTTAATAAGCTTTATCACATGGCGAATTTCCTAGTAGCCATCATCATATTGCTCATTTGCCTGGTGTTTCATGGAATAGCCACAAGCAAGTTTCTGCTTTTCATTAGCTCTGAGGTTGTGGTTGCTACATTTTTATTTGGGAACTCTTGCAAGATGGTATTTGAAGCTGTCATATTCGTTTTGTTTATTCATCCTTTTGATGTGGGGGATCGATGTAAAGTTGATGGTATATGAACCAAAAACTCATTTAGCATTTCATAATTCATACATTATTTGACCTCATGTTGCCAAATTTCAGATGATTGTAGAAGAAACGAACATCTTGACTACTGTCTTTCTCAAAGGCGATAAGATTGTATAACCTGATGTAACTCTCGCCATAAAGCCCATCAGCAGCTACTATCGCAGTCCTGATATGTGGGACTCCAAAGATTTTGAAGTCCATGTACTTCAGCAGAGAAGATAGCAATCATAAAGCCAAAGATAACGAGGTCAACATTGAATTTTGATTGATCATCCAGAATTTGCATTCAACCCTTTTTTTTCCTTACCTGGAGAACAAGAGCGATCACTGGTACCCTTCTCCCTAAATGGTTCTGATGGATTTGTAAGGCTTCAACAATCCGAAACTCTCGGTGTACGGCTAAGGACGGATGCAGGGGCCATGGACCTCTCAGTTTTTAAAAAAATATATATATAATTTTTTTTATTTTTTCAATTGGATTCAAACTTTGGTCGTTCAATTAAAATTCTAGTGTTCTAACTTGTACCACAGAGAAAATTGCTAGAACTTTATTATTTCTAATAAACCTTTGTTTTTTATATTTATTTCGGATAGTTTTTTAATATATTTTTTTATCAGTTCTTTAATATAATTATTTTTTTATAATTTAATGTTTTAATGGATTGTTGGTCAACCAAATTCAAAACTTTTAAAGTTTTTTTTTTGTAAAGAAGCCGGCTATTTGTGCAAAATTGTAGTTGTGTCTGTATCAAACGATCGCAATAACTTTGAAACGTGCGTACTCGACCTGACCAGATCTTTAATGATGTTAAAAAATAAAATTTTAATTAATAATAATATTAAAATAATCTGAAAAAAGAAAAAAAATGAGAAATAAAATTAAAATTTCTATAAGCACAAAACATGTCCTAGTACAATCCTTACTTATCTCCCATTTCACTTATGAAATTAATGACAATTTTGTTTCAGTACCCTAATGTCTAAGGGGTATTTTTTTAAATTATTTAATGGAGACAACTATCATTATAAATGTTGTCTACGATAATATTTTAATAAAAAATGTTGTTGAAATATCTGTTGAGTTTATTTGGTCGGATTTCGATTTCTTTAACACTCAATAAACGGATTAGTAGGCGTTTAGTGTTGAAAAACTTGAAAAAATTGCAGAAAAAGTAAATCATGACAAGTTTTAAGGCCCGAGGTTCACCGTCTCCTTAGATCCGGTTAATCCTCGTTGAGCTCCGAAATCGGTAGGTCTCATGGCTTGTATTATCTTTAAAATCTTACAAATACAACAATGATCCAAACTAGATCTCAAAGATATCACATGCAATTTC
>JAOWBN010112175.1:0-15501 GCA_028565015.1 Pinguicula moranensis
ACAAAACGGAGAGTTCTACATGATTCAGTATGAGCATTGACGTTCAGAAGCCTAAACACCAAACACCACTCAGAAAATTAATAGCACCCACGCATAAAATTAGAGGAAACGGAAAGCATAGTTATACCTTTCTGGCGTTGATTCAACGGAATAACGATACCTGATAGAAAAATAATAATAATAAGAAAAACGTCAATAGCAGCATATCACATCGGTAAAGCTTCGAACTTTAGTCAAGAATAAGAAATTTATGCAGTGCTTCAACTTACACGAGTAGCTCCCCGGTGATAAGACCGGCGGCGACAAGGTTCCTCGAAGGATGAAAATCAAGGTCGAATGGAAGTTTTCCAAAATCAATCTCCATTCCCGGAATTTCACAATAATTGAACCCAAAAATAGGGAACTTCAGAATCGGTACCTTTAAACCCTAATTATGGGTTTAGGGCTGAGGATTTCGACGTTTTGGGAACTGATTGATACTTGGCGCGGTTACTCGCAGTCGAGGGTCGAACTGGGGGTACAGACGACAGTACAGCTTTTTTCTTGAAGTGCATAATTACACCTGAACCCTTATATCTCTTCTTAATTAAAATCTCAGTACATACAATTTGCTTCTTTCAAATTTAACCCTGCCTGACATGAAGTTTTAAAAATATAGAGTTACTCCAACAACGTGCTCTTCGTTTACAACAAAAAGGATCATCAACTAAATGCGAAATTCAATTACTCATTTATTTAGTACTCAAATTTATATTTGAATTTGTACTCCTTTTCTCATATAAAAAAAGGTCTTTTATCTTTTTATTTTTTTCATAATAATTTTTCAGTTATATCATGCAAGGTAAGCATGCGGCAATCCATCAAGATCAATACAAATTACAGAATCTAGGAATTAATAGAGAGTAGCAACTTCAACTAATGAGTTTCCGGAACAAGAAGAAGCAACTGCTAATGACAAATTACAGTGGGAATATCTGAGTAAAGAAGTGCTGATACATAAATTTTTAAAGTTATGTAGTTTAGACCAAACAAAGTACCGTATAATTATTATTTCGAGATAAGCTTCCTCTTCCTCGCCAGAAGAATTGATTCTGTTGAAGGACTTTTCCGCTGCAAGTATTAGGAAAATCAGTTTTTCTTAGTAACAAGAATTGTTATGAAAGGGAAGATTTGTAACAAGAATTTAGTAATGAAACCCGAACCCTCTGAATCGAACCCTAACCCTACCCTCTGAATCGAACCCTAACCCTAACTGACCCAAGCGAGACCCGCCCCAAATCGAACCCTAACCCTTAAACCCTGAAACCCGAACCCATCGTGGAAGAAACCCTTACCGGCGTCAAACGGCAGACTTCCGGGCGGTGGCGCGGTGGAGAGTGCTGGCGTCGTGCGAGAAGGAAGAGGCGATGGAGAACGGCCCAGTAACGAAGACGAGAAACAGTGACGAAAAAAGATGAACTCGTATTTATATGAAACGAGAAACGGGGGCAAAATAGTCAATTCCACTTTTGGGTTAGGAATGAGTTTGTGCAAACCCTGGCGGCAGACGGGTTTAAAAATCCTGAATTTTACCCCAACTTATCCCAGCCCGGACCGTAATCCCCGGGCAGGGGGTAACAACTCGCGGACACCAAATGGTGGGAAAAGATGGTATATTAAAGGAAACCTTGCGTAAACTCGGAGTATGCCGGACGCCAAACGGGGCCTGGGTTCAATGAATGATGATTTTTTCACTTGTATGCTATGAGTTCTCAAACTCTTTCAAAATTGATAATTTCTATTTATAATTTTTTTGAATTGAATTTTTATTTCAATTATTAGGGTCTAAATTTGGTTCTTTAAATGTGTTTATATTTTTTTCATTTTTATTTAATAAACCTGTTTTGTTCATGTAATTTTGTTTTGAAAAATATTTGTATAAACAAATTAGGCTTTACAAATAAATTAGATAGTATTAAATAATTAAAAATTTTTTATTATTATTTAAATTAATAAAATTATTATTATTTTATCATCCCTAAAAGAAATTTACATCACCTCCCTGAGAATTATTTTTTCATTCCAAATTTTTTTTATGTCCCCTTCTAAAAATGTTTTTGGTATGTCCCCCTCTAAAACTAAAGCTACAATATGAGAAACACAGACTTTGAGAATAATACTGCATTTGAAGATGCAACTCTACAACAGTCTGCTATCATAAAGGAACCAGAATAAGAAATAGCAGTAGATTTGCTACAAGCAACTAACTAATCAGAGTCTGATGAGTACGAAGTTGAGCTTTGCCGAACACTCCTGCTTGGAGCTTTAGATTTGGACGAATTTAATGAAGATTCGCCCTCATATATAATAACTTGTGTTTTAGCTAGCCTCTCTTCTAGTTCCTCCGTACTGAACTCATCTGTCCCGCCAAGCTCATCGAAGCCCATCTGCATAACACAGAAGAAACTCTTGATCAAGAAGGGATTGTTTTGTAAAGGATTAGCCTAAAGATTATTATAGTTAACATTCAGCTAACCACATAATCTTCGACTTTAGCATTCTTTACAAGGGCAAGGGTCGGGAGAACAACAATTCGCAGCTTCTCGCTCAAGTATACGCTCTTCTTAGCATTGATTTTTACAAACCATGTTTCGATGTGTTGCTTTGAGAGTATAGCCAAATGCTTGTCCATGACCTGCAATGACGTTATGATGTAGTATACACGAAGCAAGAAACATAGTTACTTAAATCATCAAACACAGAGAAAAGAATTTTACTCAACATTCATAGACGAAATTGTAGTGCATCCTTATCAAGTACGAGATCAAACAATGGATTTAATGAAGATTCTCCCTCATATATAATATAGATTCAACTTATGCCCTCCAAATTATACCCTCATCTTTTCATATTCCAAATGTCACTTCTTACCATTCAGTTCCAATGTGCTGCAAAGGACAAAGCTTTCTCTAAAACTTAAAATTCGTACAACGTTCTACACGACAGAGATCAGTACAGAGAAAAGCGTTGAGTTACAAGCAATGTCCCGGTGAAGAAGATGGAGAAGAAATTCACGATGAAGAAGATGGAGAAGAAATTCTGCCTAGGGTTCTTGGGCGATTGCAAAATTTGAGAATGGAGAAAAATAATTTTGGGTCGTATTTTATACTTGGTCGACTTGTAATTTTTTGGTGGCAAAGGATTATTTTGGTCATTTCATTCCGTCGGTTTTCATTGGTTGGAACTGGTTTTTGCAAACCCTCGAATTTTCGAGGGTTTAAAATGTGGAAGTTGACCGATCGTAACCCTGCTCGAGGGGTAAACCTTCGGGCAGGGTTAAAAAATCTCGGGGCACCAAACGCGTGTTACAATTGGTTGAACTCGGTTTACTGGCGGAAAACCGGCCTAAACCAGGTACAAACCCGCTACCAAACGCTACCTTAATGGTTTACAGTTTTACCAGGTAATGATTTACTTTTATTTAATGCCCTAGTCCTCTAACTAGAGGTAGGCATCTGGGTCGGGCTAAACGAACTCGGCCCATCGGCCCATTTTTAAATAGTAAATGGGCCAGCTGATTTTCTTTGCCGTGCAGGCTATGTTGTATTTCCAGCACGACAGTTGGCATGGCACCACCCATTTTAATTTTTTTTGGAGGGGCAATAAGTGGCTCACATTTTTTATAAAAAAATTGAGAAAAACGAGTCGAGCCGGGCGTGTCCACGAGGACCCATGCAGAATTGGACCCAACCCATTTTTCTTCCGTGCGGTCCTAGCCCAGCCCATCACGGGAAAAACATTAAGAGGGTTTACACTAACACTTGGTTCTTTCTCTCTCTTTTTTTTTTGAAAAAGACATTTTATTCATCGGCCTTCTCTTAGTGAAGGTCAAGCCAATTACATAGTACCTAAATCTAAGAATAATAAATATTCGGGACCGGATTACAAAACTGGGAAGTTTATAAGTTAGTATTATATTTTGGGCAGTTGCCTCCTTTCCATTTCTAGACTGACACAGTCTGTGATGTGACGTAATCTCTTCTATTTCTAATGATGTAAGGTAATTTCCGTATTGTTAGTCTCATTTTTCCTCTGTTTTCTTGGAAATTTGGGATTCCGGTAAAATTCTTGGATTTATCCTTGCAAAATCTTGTTGGGCGCTATATTATTTGCTTCCCTAAATTGGCAAAATATTAAAATTCTTTCTCTCTCACGAAGAAAGAGAATATACGTGCAAATTGCAAAATCTGCTTTGTGAGGCTAGCCTAAAAGCTAGGAGAAAATGCTTTGGGCTGATGGGGGACCCCGAGGTGGCTCATACATTGGTTCACCCTTGGACGAAGTTGTAGTATGTACATTTTTAATGAAATCCTAACTCCAGCCTCGATTTCTAACCTGGCAGTTTTAGCATTACTATGAAAACCATTTTGTATCTTTGTTGTTGGGCCTAATTAATATTAGGCTCAGCTCATTACTTTATTTAACTATGATGTTGGGCTTAACCCATTAAGTTTAAGTTGAATCAAGAACGTAGCTTTCTTTCCTATTTTCGATTTTCTCGTCTTTTGGTTCTTATCTCCATGGCTACTTCAAATAATCCCCCCCAACCCCTGGTTTCCATAACCTCGTCACTTGTGAGGTGGTTCTTGCACCTACTAATAATTTTTTTTACTTGCCAAAACAATATTCCAAGCATAAGTCTCCTCGTTTGGGCTTTGGCATCAGTAATATATGACAAATCTGTAAATTGAACTTTTTCCGCGTTATTGGTGTGCTTGCAAATGTTTCTTATTAGAACTCCAGTCTTCAAATCTCGTACTCTAACCGCATTGGTTATTTAAGAGAATTTGATCTCTGTTTACACGGCGAAAAACAAAACACAAAATAGGGATATCAATCTTTATGGGGGGTCGTCCGGAATCGCTTCCGGCTTACGTCCTTTGAGCACCGGCTAAGAATCATCGTCACGCGCTGCATTAACCAAATATAAAGGAAAATATTACCTACTTATAAAAAAATAAATAAATTAAACCCGATTAATCTCACTTGTCATTCCCTTCCTTCCGTACAGTTCCGAAGCGGGTGATTTGGTGTGGGGGCGTAACATGGACTATTGGACTGGGTTTTGGGCACAGCCCTTATATATTTTTCCTTTATAAATACGTAATAAAATCTTCGAATAAGCATGCGAACTCAAGCTTAGCTACCGGCAAAATTAATTGTAGGTCTGCTGAAATTGAAAGAAAGCTTAATGACTACCATTCAGTAAGATTATTCTTACAGAGGCAATTTGACCAATGCATAAACCTTTAATATTCGAACAATTAATTCGGTGAAACAATCAAGTTGAGGGAGGAATGAACAATTCTTGTTCTTCACCATTTAATCCGAGGTTGAGGGAACGGGTGCGGTGGTGGGGTGTTGGGGCCATGGCGCCCTTTAGTTTTGAATTAGTTTTTTTACATGTATATTTTTTTATACAAGAATATATCCAAATGTTATTTATAAATTTTAGGGAAATATATATTTGGTCTCCCTAGAATTTCACCTACCCAAAAACAATTTTGGCCCCCGTTATCCTAAATTCTGGCTTTGCCCCTACATTTAAATTTTAACCATCCCATTGCCTGATTTTTATGGGCTTGATTGTATTAGCTAAACAAATTGATTGAAAATCTTAACCTCACTCCGTTATTTATCAATTATCATGAAGAGACCAAAAAAATTGTACTATCAATTCAAATAATCAAATTTAACAAGTATTAGAGTAATTATCCCACACCAATTGCATAAAAAAAAGTATACCAACTTATAAGAAATTATGGTGCTACAATCTATTAGATTGGTACTGGGCTTTGTTAGGAATTCACCTAATAATAAATTCTTATTGTTTCACTATAAATAGGATATCTCTAACTATTATGGTTAAGAAAGAGGCAAAAAAAAAAGAGTGACTAGATGAGAGAAAAATAGTGTGAGACTTGAGATGTGGTTCTCAGTGTTTACGTGACTTCAGAGTTTTTCTCTATATCTTCTAGTTATTTTTGGTGTTTTCTTTGTATCACAAAATTATTGTTTCTTAATGGATTGATTTCCTCTTGTCCCATAGACTTAGGCTTTCAGGGCAAAACATGTATATCTTGTATTTTTGCTTTATTTTTTTTTTCGCTTTCACAAAATATGGAATATTTCAAAAAAAAAATGGTATTAGATCTAGGTTGTGAGATATGGAGTTGGGTTTCAACATTTATAGCAAACTTGAGATCTTGATAATTTGCGGAAATATATTTCTGATGTTTGGGCACACGATTTGTTAATGAAAAAAAAGTAAAGGTTTTTGAGTAAATCTCTCGTGTTTACCAGTTCCGTTGCTACTTTGACTGACAATTGTCGAAGATTGATGACTCTGATCGTGATAATCTTGGTGTCGTTTGAAATCCCATTGAGAGAGGAACACAGGTCCTATATTTTCGTGGTCATGTGTTTTAGGCAGGTTTCCGATTTTATCGAATTTGATTAAAAGTTGATGTTTTTTTTTTGTTAAATCAAATTGTATTACTGAAAAATATAAAACCAGAGTACATATGAAAAAACAAAACTGAAAAATATGTACAGGTATACTATTTACTGTCGTTCATCTTTCATCCATTTGATGCACTCCTTTAGATAGCCTCTCTATTGCTCCCAAGGAAAAACACTGGAGTCTACCTGTCCATATGATAGCTTCTACCTCTCCTTTGTTCCCCATTTTCTTCCTCTTTCCAGTTAACTGGTTCCTTTCTGCATCCACTCTGCCTCTGAGTTTCATTTTCCTTCTCTCATGCAAGCAACCTGTTGTGTTAGCCAGTCCGTAAATGCGTAGCCAAACTCATTCTCTTCTTTCTTGAACCACGTCAAAAAACCCAATTGTAGCTTGTAGATTACGTCTTCCACTTTGCTCTCCTTGTTTGTGAAATGTACCAGGTTCCTTTCTCTCCATACCAACCATTGCATCGCCATCCACACAGTCTTCCACCTCTCTTTATCCACCCCCTGGGGTGCCATTTGCATAAACTGTTCAAAGAGTGGGATTGATGTTCGTTCACCAGTACACTTTAGCCACTGCACTATCCTTTTCCATATTTCCCTACTATTCTCACAATCATGGAACACATGGTCCTCATCCTCCTGCCCCTGTTTACATAGTTCGCAAGGTATCAGTTCATCAACATGTATTACTCCACGCCTTTGTAAGTTTTTCTTCATTGGTAATCTCTTCTGCAGCAACCTCCATGCGAAAATAGACACTTTTTTTTTGGTATGTGTTTATTCCATACTAGCTTCAGTTGTGCCTCCTCCTCCTGAGAATATTGTTCTGTGTCTGCCTGCAGTTTTTCCTAGTACGTTTCCCTCACTTTGTAGGCACCTTCAGAGTTTTTGGAGACATGGTATTTGTCCCCTTCATCTTCTTGTAAGTGTACCGCCTACAAAGATAGTTGAAGGTTAGATAAATCCCTCTCTTCACCCTCATACAATCGTCTAGTCCATTCCCATCTCCATACCCACTCGCCCTCAATTCAATCCCCATGCTCTGCGACTCTTCTACCCTTCAGTCTAGGGTATCTCTTAGCTAGTTTTGTATTATTCAGCCATACATCTTTTCAGAACCTAATACTCAATCCATTCCCTATTTTCGTCTATAAGTTTTCTTTGAACCATGGATCCCTTAGTACTCTTAAGCTATCTGCCCAACTCTTTGATGTCCCTGATCCCCCTCTCCTTCCAGCCACCCTTCTGATTCCTAACCTATCCTCTTCCCCTCCAAATTCTTTCATCTCTCCTATCTCTAATCTACCTGCCACTCCATACTTTGATCTCAATACTTCCTTCCAAAGTTCTTGTTTACCATTCAATATTCTCCACCCCCATCTCCCTAGCATTACCTTATTAAAAGATTCTACCCTTCTAATACCCAACCCCCCTCTTCCCACTGGTACACACACTTTGTCCCAAGGTAGCCAACATATTTTCCATTTTTCAGGTGTCCCCCCTAAGAAGAAAGATCTTTGGATGCTCTCTAACCTATGGGTTATGGTCCTAGGGGCAAGGTACAACTGAAGTAGTGGGATGGCAATGCTGACAAGACTGAGTTGATGAGCACTGTCTTCCCTCCAGCAGAGAGTTGCCTGTTCTCCCAAGCTCCCAACACCTTTTTATACCTCTCAATTACTTGTTTCCACATACACAATCTTCTTGGATTTGCTCCCACTGGAATGGCAAGGTAGCTAAATGGAATGTTTCCTGTTTGACAGTTAAGATAGCTGGCCATTTCATCCAATCTACTCTTAGTGATATTTATTCCCATCAGATGACTCTTTCTGAAATTTATCCGTAATCCTGAAACCATCTCAAAATTTTTTAGCACAACCTTTATTGTTCTTATCCATGTAGCTTCTGCAAAGAAGATGGTGTCATATGCAAATTGTAGATGAGACACTTGAATACTATCCTTTCCTACATGTACCGGTTTGTACAACTGTAAGTTGATTACTTTTCTGATCACTGCTGCCAATCCTTCGACTATCATGATGAATAAGAAGTGGGAAAGTAGATCCCCTTGTCTTAATCCTCTTTGATGTCTGAATTCCTCTGTATTGCTCCCATTAATTAGCACTGATGTTGAGGCTGAGCTATGGCACTCCTTTAACCACCATTTCAAATAGACAGGGAACCCCATTTTTTCAATGACCTCTTCGAGATATTCCCAATTCACCATATCATATGCCTTTTCGAAATCAATCTTGAAGACTAAGGTTTCTGATCCTTGCCTTTGCATCTCATATATCGTCTCATTTGCAATGAGCATGCCATCAATCATTTGTCTCTTTCCTATGAATGCCATATGTGTGTTTGATATCACCTCATGAAGCACTCTGCTCAGTCTGGCAGCAAGCAGTTTTGCAATTATCTTATAAG
Source organism: Pinguicula moranensis (assembly GCA_028565015.1). Classification (NCBI taxonomy): domain Eukaryota; kingdom Viridiplantae; phylum Streptophyta; class Magnoliopsida; order Lamiales; family Lentibulariaceae; genus Pinguicula; species Pinguicula moranensis. The sequence continues at coordinate 8,935 of JAOWBN010112175.1, forward strand.
TTCACTCAACTAGTGTCATAGGATGATAATCCTCAATCTGCACAGGTGCTTTATTCTTTGGCACGAGTATAATATGAGCTGCATTAGCTCCTCTTGGTATTCTACAGTTCTTGTACAATTCCCTCATCATTTCCACAAAATCCTGTTGCATTAGTGGCAAAAAATGTTTTATGAAGGCAAAATTTAACCCATCAGGTCCAGGGCTCTTCCAACTCCCGCATGCTCTTATTGCCTGAATAATCTCACTGTCACTGAAAGGAACCCCCAAGGCCATTTTTGATTCTGCCGATATCTGTGGTAGTTGTAGATTACCTAGTTTTGGATTGTGCCACTTTCTCACTGTGAATCTATCCTCAAAATGTTTTCTGAAGCTTTCCTTTACTGTTTCCACCTCATCCACCCATACTCCTTTGTCCCATATCCCCTGTATTGCTCCCCTTTCATTTCTCTTTCTGACACATCGATGGAAATAAGTTGTGTTTGCATCACCTTGTTCTATCCACTTCATCCGTGATTTTTGGAACCACACTTGCTCTTGTTGTTTTGTTAGATCATACAATCTCTGCCTCCATTCTGCTGCCTGATGAGAAACTGTGGGTTCTGTTACTGTTGCTTCTGCAGATTTTTCCAAAGTTGCTAACTTTTCTACCAATTCTTTTCTCTGTGCTTCTATGTCATCCATCCCTGTTACACTCCACTCTCTGATTTTTTTCCTTAGGTTCTTGATTTTTTCCTTCAGTCTGAATCTTGCAAAACCACTCATGTCACTGTTACTCAGCTCAGTCCATGTGTTTCTCACCATTTCATTGTACCCTGCTGCTTTCAGCCACATCCCAAACTCTCATTGGTTTAGGTCCCCAGTTCTGAACGGTTGTTCCTAAATTCACAGGACAGTGGTCTGAGTCCTCTCGGTCCAGCCCTGTTTGTGTCCACGCTTGATCCTTTCCAAGCCACACATCATTCACCAAAAACCTATCCAACCTACTCATTGCAGACAGTGATTTTACATACCATGTGTATTTTCTTCTTATCATCCTCAAATCCTGTAGCCCCATTGATTCCACAAACTCTCTGAACAATTCACACTCTCTGATATTAAGGGTAGATGGCTTACCTTTCTTCTCATTGATGTGCAGGGTTGCATTAAAATCATCCATGATGCACCACTTTTCATCAGTCTCCCCCTTTGCTACTCTACTAAACTATCCCATTGTTTTCTTTTATCACCTAGATCTGAAGGTCCATATATATTCACCATGTGAGAGATGTTTGTTTCCCCATCCCAATAACCTAATACCCCCAATACCCCTTCAGCTTCAAATAGATTTATCTTGCCAAATTGTTTTGTACTCCAGATGCACACTAATCCCCCTGAACGACCTTGGGATCCTTTATACGCCCAGCCAAAAGCATTGTCCGAACACATTGATTCACAAAGTTTCCTTGAGATAGTCTCTTTCTTTGTTTCCTGAATACTTAAAAAATCTACCTTATGTGTCATCACTAACTTCCTGACTGTTCTCCTCCTTCCTGGTCCTCCTAAACCCCTTGCATTATAGGTGAGTATCTGATTTTATACTGGTTTACTCGCCTGATCTGCTGCTTTCTTTTTTTGATTCTGTTGTTTCAGCTGCATTCCTATTCTCTATTTCCAGCAGCTCCTCAATTACCTGATCATCAGTCTGTGAGTGTCTCAAACCCAAGTTTTTCCCCAGGTTGAATGCTGCTTCTGCTTCTATTCTCTGTTTTCTTGCATTTACCATCATAATTGCACTGTATGATATCGATGTTGCTGGATTTTCTGTCCGATTTCCCTCATCATGTACCACTTTGTTTACTTGTTGTCTGTTTTCCATAAACATGCTCCATTCCTCTATTATTTGTTCATTTCTGCTTCGCTGACTAGTCTTCTTCCTTCCTGTTTTTCTCCTCTTATCCTACTACCAGACAGGCTGATCTTGTCCAAGCTGGCTGTCTTCTTTTTCCTGGTTGTGTTTATGGTGATTACTCTCAGTCAGGTGTGTTATTTCTTTCCCATATTCTGGATCTTCTCTGCTTGCTTTTCCCTCATTCCTCCTTATTCCCCTTTGGCCTATTTTCATTATTCCCTTTGTTATAATATCTGTCAGATTTTCCTCCATCATCTCCATCTCCTCTTGATCTTTAGTCCTTTCTTGATTTGTCTTACCTTCGGCCTCAGGGGTACTTATTTTCCTCCCCCTTTCACTTCTGATACTGAACATCTCCTTGCCCCTCTCTGATGTTCTTTCATGATCACTCTATGTCTCCTGCACCCTTTCACATTCTTCTATTGGTGTCCTCTCTTCCTCTGAGTCTCCACAACCTCCATCGCAAAATCCCTCAGTGGCTTTTAACAACTGTTCTTGTGTTCCTTCTATTCGTTGCCAAAACTTTCCCAAAAAGTTCTCTTTTCCTTTATTCTGAAGTTCATTTTCATTCACTGAACTCTCCTTACTTTCTCTACCACTACTTACTCCTTTTTTTTGTCTACATTCATTTCCATTTTATCTCTCTGATCATTCTCTAGACAATAGCTTTGCTCCTCCCCCAGACTGTCCTTTCACATCCTCTTCCTTTGACCATAACTCTTCATTCTCAGTACTGCTCCTATCACTCTCATTTCCGGATTCTGTGTCCGTACTGCAACTACTATGCCAAACATCCTCTTCAAATTTCTCCACTCCAACCTCTACCACCCTTATGTCATATTCATGTCCGTCTATCTGCACAGTCACCATCTGACTAATTGTCTTGTTCATTTCCACTTGTACTAGAACTTGTGCTGCTTCCAAGTAGCTCTTTTCCAATGTCATCTCATCTATTTTTATTACAGTGCCCACTGTCGCCCCCACAGTTTCCAAAATTTCAACCTTCCATGCATGATATGGAATACCATACATCCTTATCCAGCACATTCTTTCTCTTGGAGGTGCTTGCTCAGTCCATACTGTCATTTTGTTGACCCACTGGTTTAACTATTTCATATCATTTTTCAGCAAGTTATTTAAGTCCCTTTCTTCATGCTCCCAGATTAATACTCTTCCATTACCCATCGGACTTATAGTCATGTTAAGATAACCCCTTCTTTAAATTAACCTGGAGGTCCCTCCATCTGTCTTGGTGTATTAACTGTGCCACTCTGCTGTGTTTCAACCAATGCATATCTTCTCTTGTTGTCCTAAACACGAGCTTTGAATCCTGATTCTTTCCTACCCATTTAGTTTCATTTTCACTATTCCCTTCTCCAGTACTCTTCACAAGAATGTCCTTAAACGTTTCCATTGCTCTCCTTCCATCATGTACCATTACACATATACTTCGTATCTTCATATCTTCATTCTGAAACTGATCTCTTCCCTCCCCCTTTCCATACTTTGCCACATTCACTCTTAATTTATAGGATCCAATACACAGATTATTCAGTTTCCATTCCATCTCTACACCACACTTCACAATTTTATAGGTAACAAAACCAAACTTTCTTCCATAATGTGAGAGTTTATTAGGAATTACCAAAGTGCTTACCGTTCCTTGTGCCTCCAGTAATTTTCTCAATTGTGTGGCTTGTGCATATGGGGGGAAATTCATGATGTAATACGTGATTTTGCTATGAATCTCCATCTCTTCAACCTTCCTCGCGACAGATCTCTGCTCCAGGTGATTGTACCCATTTCCTCCTGCTTGCCTTGCTATTGCCATCCCACTACTCCTAAGTACCATTGTCCTAGGTGCGCGGATTTGGGTTTGGGTTCTAGATAGGTCTCCTACGGTTTCTATCTGCTTTCCTCTCCTAATCTCTCTACGGAGTTGATTTGACCTTCTGGAGACTACGGTCCAATCCATGGCTATGGTATTTGTGTATTTGGCTTTTTTTTCGGGGTGATGGGGTGGGGTGGTTCTTCCTACTTGGCACTAAGAATCGGTGGTTTCAAGGTTGGATTTTCATCTTGACGGTGGAATTTTAGGTGGATTAAAAGTAGATGTTATTCGCAAAGAAACGTGCAGTCAACTTTGACCGTTGATTGCTAGAGATTTACAGGTCTAATTGTCGCGATCTTGGTGCTGTTTGAAAGCCCATGGAACGATGAAGAGAATACCTAAGGTGTGGTGATTGATTTTTTAGCCTATGAGGAAAAGTTTCGATGAATTCGTGCGCGGGTTTTAGGGTTTTGTTGGAGTATTTTTGAATTATTCAATTGGCTGAATTTTTTAAGTAGTTTGTGGTAATTTGTGTTATAATTTGTTGAAATAGCCTCATTTACTTGGAATTGTATATGGGATCTCTGCAAAAAATATTGTTAGCTGCTTGGTTTATCTTCTGGTTGGCATGAAGAGATAACCCTTGTGGTTTGGGTCGGTTTGCGATATGGCTGAGTAAAGATAAAGGCAATTGACATTTTGGTTAACAAATGTAGATCTTGAGAAATTCAAAAAATGAAGTTAGACAATAAGCGATTTAAAGCTTTGGATAATAGTTTAAGTATTTTGAAACCATGGTAGTTGACAAGTCACATAGGCTTGGAAGCTTTGGAGTTAAGGAAGGGTCATGGAAGCTTGTGCACTGTGGTAGCTTGAAAACTTGTGGTAGCTTGTTAATGGTGGCTTTAAAGTGTTAGCTAGTGTTCCAAGATCGATGATTCACTCTGTTTTTTTGTAAATAAAAGACGTTTTATTCATAAATCAATGTTCTTGAGGTGAACGCCAAACGTTATACAAAGTGTCTAAGACCCCATGTCGTCTAATGCTATATGGCTTAGAGTTCCTGCCTGACTTACAATGTTACTTCTTCCTTTGATTGTTACAATGGGGATTGAGTATGGGAGATCATCGCATGGAATTTCATGAGATCCAGTTTCCATGATAGCCGAAAGTACTGTTTGATTTCTCTTTGTTAAGTTTGATCGTTTCATACTTAATTGGGCCTGCTCTTCCACTTCATGTACGAAAGCCTCCATATTCCATCCTCATTCTTCCTCTATTCTCTTTGGACAGCTGGCTTTCATGGAATAAACTCTAGTTTATCCCTGCAGACCGTTGTTTCGCAAGTGAATCTACTAAGTTGTTCCTTTCCCGTAACTGATGTGTCACTTGGATGAGTAGACCTGTCATATTGTGCGCCAGGTCATCCCAGTAGTCCCAAAGATACCACATGTCACACCTTTTCTATCTAATCTATTTGACCCAAATCAAGGAGTCTGTCTCTATGATGATTTAGTCCCCATACTAGCTCTTTATACATCTTTACTCTTTCTAAAATTGCTCGCAGCTAAGCACTGTTGTTGGTTCCAATTCCAAAGTATTTTGAGAAGCTTGATAGGAACTTTCCATGCCCGTCTCTTGCAATGCCCCCTCCGCCTGAAAGTCTGCGATTGCCAAAATTGTTGCTATCATAGTTGATCTTGATCCATCTTGCTGGTGGGGGCTGCCATGTTATCCATTCTCTTTTTTTTTTTCTCTATCTTTTGTTCTAATTTGAATATTCAGTTATTATCTTTGGTTCTGATTTGGATATTCACTCTGTTTTAAAGAGTGAAAGTGGTGTGAAAGAATTGAAGTGGAAATGTTCACTTTTTGAGAAGTGTTAGTCTATGTTAGAGACTATTATTGTGTTTTGGGCAAACATATAGAGTTTCTGTGTGATTAGGAAAGTATGAGTATTTATACTATTGTGAAGTTTGTTGGTCCCATGGGTATGACTTAGAAGTCATTTTCTGTTTGGCCAGTTCAAGATGAGCTTGACTAGTGCACACTGTAGAGCTACCTCTGAGACGTTGTTTGAATAAGCAAATCAAGTTTGTCCGTGAGATGAGAGAATTCAAGTCAAGGGAGTGATTGTTAGGAATTTTCCTTATAATAAATTCCTAGTGTATATAAATAGGAGATCTCTTAACTATTAGGGTTGAGAAAGAGGCAGAAAAATAGAGAAAGACTATGTGAGAGAAAAATAGAGAGATGTGAAACTTGGGAATGTGGCTCTCTGTGTACGTGTGACTTTGGAGGTTTTCTCTGTGTCTCCTAGTTATTTTCTATGCCTCCTTTATATCACAAGATTGTTGTTTCTACATAGATTGATTCTCTTCTTCTCTTATGGACATAGGCATTCAGGCCGAACAATGTAAATCTTGTGTTGTCTTATTTCGTTATTTTTGTTTTTACAAAATCTGAAATATTTTCGAACAAGCCTTTTATGAGAATACGCAAACACACATAATAGGGCTCGAGTCCACTTATGTCGGGTTTGCTATAAGTTTTTTCAACTAGACTATCCAATGTTTCGGATATGAGGTGCTCTCTAACCGGAATCAAATTTAATAAAAGATCACTGAGATGGCCTTAACTTTTTTGGGGGCATTGGGGATAACTATGGTGTCTATAACTCATATGCATCATTTTTGCAGTTGTCCACTTTCTTAGATGGTGGCAACATTTTATTTTTCGGATTGAGATAACTCAAGAAATGGTCAACGATCATTTACCGATTTATTTGTCCGAATGCTATGCATTAATGAACTGACCATGTTCATTAACAGGGGGGGGGGGGGGGGG
>JAOWBN010112284.1:0-19498 GCA_028565015.1 Pinguicula moranensis
TGGTTTCCTCCTTGAATGGGCCAATTAGATTAATAACTTGGGCCTTTTCTTTGTGAATTGAATGAGTGTCTTCTTGCGTGCTACCTTCAGCCCAAGTGACATGGATCAAGGACACAAGGTCCTCTTTGAAGCATTTGAGTCGTGCTCTAGTGATAGGGCCATCAGGCAACCGCACAGGGTCCATCCCTTCTTGTATTGATTCCTTTATTATGGGTGTTTGGATCTCATCACTATGTATCGTTGCAGAAGAAAAAGAAGCCACAATTAGTCAATCAGGTAGATAAGACGGTGACAAATGGATCTGGGAAAGGACATGGAGAAGGAATTTGAGGAGAAATGAGCCTATGGACTACCAGGATATGCTAACACACCTGTAAGACTGGTTCCCTATAGCTCAAAGAGCATACAGACACAGTTTTACAGGGAACACGAATGGGCTATACACTGCAAAAGAAGCATATGAGAAAATTTGCTCTTACACTCAACCTGCTTTCATCGAGTAGTAAGGGCATCTCTTGCAGCAGCTCTGGAATCAATTTGTCCCATAAAAATTCAGTGTCTTTGTGTGGAAGATGTTACAGGATTCCATCCCAACCAAAGCCATTTTACAGTTAAGGAGAATCATTCCGGACAATTAGAACTTAAGCTGCACTTTTTGTCAAAATGTAGAGGAAACCACTGAACAACTCTTCGATTATTGTGTACTTACAACCGAGGTGTGGGCAAATTAAAAGCATGGATTGATATCAGCAGTAGCATGCTGTTGTAAGGTACAGATCAGGGCCTTTCACTTTAAAGCTTCACTAATATCAAACTTGTTGGGGTAAACAAAGCAACTTGGTCCTCTATCTGGCTAGCCAAGCTTGGACAATCTGAAGAAGCAGAAACAGGCTCCACATATTGGCTGAGGAAGTTAACTCATCCCAAACGCTAAACAGAATCCAATGCCAAACATGGCAATGGACCAAAGCTGTGAGAGGGATGAGTTTATTTCCTTATTCTTTGTCAGATTGGTTGATGACCCCCCTAATTTGTATGGCTTTATAAACAGTTACTTGACTGCAGTTACACTTACTTCTTCTAAGGTGCTTGGTGTTGACTCTGCTACTCCATGAAGTGCAGTTAAGGTTCACGCTGAGACATGTTTCATGATCCAGTCACTGTCAATGATCTGGAGCAGGTGATCCCATCTGGGTTAGATGGAGCACAATGTTGTAGATCACAACAACTTATCAAATGAGGTTCTGAGGTTTAGTCTTTCCTTTAAAATTGTGTGCAAGTAACTGTTATTGTCCTCATACTAATATTTCATAAGATAGGGTCTATATATCGAGGACAACACATTTGACACATGGTTCAAGTTACTTTGAAATTATTTTTTCACTTCATGGTAGTACAGGTTAGGATGAGGGTTGGCAACAATGGCTGTTTTATACAAATATTGAAAGGAGACAATCTGTTCCAACACTAAACAAGGGAGGTGGCAAAATCACATGGCTACAATGCTATAAGGTTAACAGGCTGAGCCTTTTTATCTACTATCGTAAAGATACATACAAGGAGTCATATGGTGCCCTGCATAGATGATGGTTAAGATCAATGCTTGAACATCCTCTAAGTCTTTGCTCAAAGAAAAATTAAAACAATCTCATCGACCTATGCTATAAGGTTTACAGGCCGAGCTGGTTCTTTAGTAAGGTTTAGACACCTATAGTCATTTTTTATGATAGCCTGTATAGCTGAAAGTGAAGGGATCAATTTTGCTCACCTCTAACCCATTATCCACAAGAAGCAATCCTTATCTATGTATTTAGCACTTGATGTGTATGAGGGATTTTAGACCCTACGCTTTAGACTGAAACAACATACTATTTTCACTTTTTTACTTTTTCTTTTGTTTCTTTGTTCTTACCCCTTGGTAAGAAATTGTAAATACCTTTTTTATTCGATGAATTATTGGCTTATATTAAAAAAGGAATAAATCAAAAACATTATTGGTTCAAATTGTATGAAACGTGCAAATGTTAGTGTTTGTTAACCTCAATCCTCGAGGTTCAACTTAGAAGAGGAGTATTTGGGCATTATGCTCCTGCATCAGCCTCCCCAGGATGGAAAGAACATGTCCTCGAGTTACAATACCATGGGCACGAATGTTTCACATTAAATGAGTCGAGGCAAACACCTTTGACTTTCAATGTGGCTACAAGTTCGCTCCATCATCTCAATAGATCAGCTCGCCAGTTGAGGCTCCCGGCTTGGTGCTTCTACAAAAATGTTTACTCCTGCAAATGTGCTACCCACTTGGCATGTTTACTGTTAGTTTGTCTTGGCCATTGATGCACTTCAACGCCTCATGATCTGTGAAAAGAAAGAACTCCTGTTGGATCAAATAATGACTCCAATGCTTCAAAGATTAGTGATGGCATTGATGCAACCCGTATTACGCTGAAAGCTTCACAATAGCATAAGACGATGTCCAAAGGGGCTGAAGATCCATAGGAGCTCCCAAGTGGTACCATTACTCGATCTAGGGTGAAGAGGTTCAAGGAAGAACTTGCAATGGTTGTCCAAGACACATAAGCCGAATTTTCAAACCTTACAAATCAACGACACCATGCTCAAATCATCCACTTTGTAAGACCATTTGAAGAGGCCCACGTCGCACAAGCCTTGTCCATGTCTCATGGCACAAGCTCAAAACACTCATGGATGATGATGCCCATTTGGCTTATCTCGGGCAAGGCCATCCGTGAAGCCCAATATAGCTCAAGGCCCACTTGCAAAAGCCATAATGCATGTCCGTGCATGACTTAGAGGGTATTTCGGACCTTTTACTCTCAAGAAATGGCTACATGTTCAAAAACATTCAAGAACATGGAGTTGGAAGGCTTGTTCATGTTTGGGTTGGATACAAATTCAATTGGAATGTTGCATGGTCAAAGCTTACATTAAAGGAGTCCATGAACCTATTTAATGTTAATTCATGTACCCCATGGCCTATATAAGAGGCATGGTCGAGCTCTTTTCATTCATCAAATGTTTTCAAGTAGTTTTTGTGAGATAAAATCTCCTTAGTTCTTTTATGAACTCTTTTTGACTTATCTTTCCTCATTTATAAAAAGTGGCGTTGGTTTCCTAAATTCTTATCTTCTTGAGTTTGTTTGAAACAATTTTTCAAAAGGATTCATTGAGTGGCAAATTTATTTCTCTCAAGCACATAGGTTTGGTTCACACCTCCATTATAGGTGTTGGGTCAAATTCTCAACAATTTTGTCAATTTTTTGATCCTTTCTTTCGAACAAAACATATCGGTATTGGGTTTAGTCACAAGTTGGCTAATTTCACATCATTTGATATCAAAGCTCGGATTGAGAAAACTTGTGCTACTATTGATGGTGTTAGTTCCAACTCCATATAGTCGACAAGTTAGCATCTCTTGTAGTAGAATTATCATTGCTTTATTTGTAAGCCGACCAGGTGCGCCTCAAGCATAGGACTATCGTCAAAGTATACTACGACAAAGTTTCCCAAAATTTGCTTGAACACTTAATGCATGAAGATTATAAAAGTGTGTGGGACATTGGAAAGTCCAAATGGCACGACCATCCACTCAAATAGTCCATGTGTGATCTAAAATGCCGTCTTTGGTTTATCTTTGGGTTTGATGCGGATTTGGTGGTAGCCCTCTTTAAATCGATCTTGGATAAGATATTTTCTCCAACTAGCTGATCCAACATGTCATATAGCTGAACTATAGGTGATGCTGGGGCTAGTATTGTGATAATACTAGGGGCAATACACTCAATCGCACTCACATATGGTAGAATGACACCCAATAATCTTAGCAATGAACTCCAAAAGCTACAAGCTTTTGATATTATTGAAGTATTATTGCTAGGTGTGTTTAAAGACTGAGGGTTTTCGATCTAGTTAGTTGATCCAACATATCATCAAGATGAGGTATGGGGTACCTAGACTTGACCGTGATGCGTTTGATGGCTCGGTTATCAACACACATGGCTCGGTTATCAACACACACTTGGATGTTTCCTTCACTTGGAGGGTTTGCTGTAACTAGGGTTGCATCATTCTCCTGCTCTTGAAAAGTATTTGCCCAAATGGAAGTAGGTCAACAACAGTGAAAGTAGCACTAATATTATATCCACCAAGTAGATCCAAATTGTATTCATCGTCATTGATCCTTACTAGCACTTGGAACAGTCCATCCCCACCCGTCATAAGCTTTGATTTGAGTTTTTCAGGGAACGTCTCCTTCCTCAAGTATAACCAAACCCAATCTCTGGGTTCAAAGGTGAGCTTGTTTCGGCCCGTGTTGTCCTGTTTGATGTATTGAGAGGTCCTCTTCTCAATATTGGCTCGTGTTTTCTCATGAATAGCCTTCACAAATTTGGCATTCTTCTCTCCATCTAAAGTCACTCTTTCACTCAAAGGTAAAGGATTTAGATCCTCATGAGATAAATGTTTAAAATCAAAAACCATTTTAAAAGGCTAATATTGTGTAGATGAATGAATACCTCGATTATATGCAAATTCAATATGTGGTAAATATTCTTCCTAAGTTTTCAAGTTCTTAGATATCAAAGCATATAATAATGTCCTTAAAGTTCTATTGACAACTTCAGTTTGTCCATCAGTTTGGGGCAAACAAGTAGTCGAAAATAAAAACTTAGTACCTAACTTAGACCACAAACTTTTCTAAAAGTAACTCAAAAAATTTGCATACCTATTAAGAGCAATTGTTCTATGCATGCCATGCAATCTAACAACTTCTTTAAAGAGTAAATCAACAACATGAAAAGTATCATCAGTTTTGTGGCAAGGCATAAAATGAGCCACTTTTTGAAACTTATCTACTAGCAAAAAAAAAAGATAGAGTCCCTCCACCTCTTATAATTTGGTAACCCTATGAAAAAATTCATTGAAATATCAATTCATGGTTCATAGGAATAGATAAAGGGGTGTACGATCCACAAGGGTTCAATCTAGATTTAGCTAATTTACAAGTGACACATCTATCACATACACGAATTACATCATGCTTCATGTTTGGCCAATAAAAGTGATATTACATAATACAAAAAGTTTTAGCAATTCCAAAATATCCCATTAATCCCCCACCATAAGCTTCTTTTACAAGTAACTCTCGAATCGAACACATAGGCATGCATAATCTATTTTAATGAAAAGGAACTCATCACGCCTATTAAATTTCTAAAAACCAGCCTTCTCGCACACCATATAAGTCTTTCCCAAATCATGATCATGGTCATACAAGTTCTTAACATGAAACTAATGTCGTACCTTCGAGAAAATGAATCAACAACCACATTCTCCTCACCTTTCTTGTACTTGATCATATATGGAAATGTTTCCATGAACTCAACCCACTTGGCATGTCTTCTATTGAGCTTTTGATGACTCTTGAGATGCTTCAAAGGCTCATGGTCCATGTGGATCACGAATTCCTTTGGCATAGATACTGTTACCAATTCTCTAGAGGTCAAACCAAGGTATACATCTCTTTGTCATAAGTTGGGTAGTTTAAGGTAGCTCCACTCAACTTTTCACAAAAGAATGCAATTGGTCGCCCTTCTTGCATCAGCACTGCACCAATACCTACACCAGGAGCATCACACCAAATTTCAAATGTCTTAGCAAAGTTAAGCAACGAAAGTAAAGGAGTTTGAGATAACTTTCCCTTTATGAGCTCGAATGCCTTGTCTTACTCTTTTCCCCATTTGAATGGTACATTATTCTTGATCGCTGCTGTGACCAAGCTACTAAAATCGCTCACAAATATACGGTAGAATATTGCTAATCCGTGAAAGTTCTTCACTTGGCTCATGGTTTGAGTGTTGGTCATTGATGAGCAAATATTTGAAACACTTGCTAATTAAAAGTGTTCAAGTCGCACATAGTGAAGATAAGGATGTCGAACCTTGAGAATTGTGGTTAACAAACACTAACACTAACAAGTTTCTTACAATTTGAACCAATGATAGAAAGATTGTTTTAACCTACCAGCTAATCGAAAAACTATGCATGAACAAATACAAGTAAAATGCAACAAAGTAAGTTTAGCATAAATGCAAGAGATAGAAACATTAAAGGGTCACACTTTCATCACTTGACTCCCTCGGGTGGGTTAAAAGTTAAGCTATCATGCTTCGCTCCTAACGTTGTGTCTGTCAGATTTAAATTTCCTTTGCATAAACCTCTCTCAAGACTGAGTGCCCTTTTTAGTTCACCAATGAACACCTCTCGAATGTTACATTAAGAAATCAAAGACTTTACGAACAGGTAATCCTAACACGGTAGCATCGATTCTACAGGTATTCTCATGCTATAATAATCGATATAGGTTTTGCTATGCCTAGTGTAGCTTGTGCCTCTCGGCCTCCCACTACTCTTAGTGCATATATCTATGCAGGAAAAACATACATAGATGAGTATGGAAAAAAGCGAAACCAAACACAAGATTAGTGTTAAAACAAAATAAAGATTCCACTCTCTCTTGAGTTCTTCAAGGGCTTCGTTGCACCCCTGGACAAAGAGTCTTAGCTCATGCTTAGGGCAATAGCCATTATACAAATGAAAAATAGTGAGCTCATAATAGTAAACAATGGAATCAGAATCAATCTCCCTTGAGCACGAGCTCACGAACAAGTGACCCCTAAACCCTTGCTTTTTGTACGTTCGTCCAACTTGCTTGGTTCAGATGTTTTTGTGCCTTATATATACCATGTCCAGTAGCTTTTCTGGGAAGCTTGGATTCCAATAAAAGGGTAGATTTGTTCGCCTAATGAGTTTGGTGTACGCTAAATGTGAACAAGTACCACCATGCAAGATTATTTGGAACATGAGTTGATGTCGTGCCCCAAATTTATGGGGCAGAACCTCAGCCTTTGGGGTTGGTTCCCTTCTTTTCTTCTCAGTGAGCATTAAATGTGTTGTTACTGCAAAAGAAGGAAAAATTGATATATAAGTGTGTCCCCAAATCAATGTTGAGCCGAATCATGCTTAAATAGTTTGCATTAATTAGGCATAAAATTGGCTCATCAACATCCCCAAACTTAAATCCTTGCTTGCCCTCAAGCATACATATTCCTCAAAAGATATATACACACATTTAGGATGTTTGTTTAAAGATGGACACCCAACTCTAAGTAGTGCATGCATAGGTTCAACTTCTTTTGTTTTCGGTCATCACCAACTTTATGTTACTTCATACATACATGGCTTGGTTATGGTTAGCACCGTGTGGGGATTCCTCATTCTCAGGTTAGGTCCCCATCCTTAAACTAATACTAACAAATTCGTCCGCTTCAAAATTTCAATTTCTCTTCATCTCCCTTATATTTTGCCATGCCAAGGCGGTCAGTTATTGATATAAACATAGTTTTTAAATCTAATACAAGTACATAATTTCTATATCAGAATAATACATTAAGACCCATAGTATTTACATACACAACAATGTAGGGCCATTAATATAGGTCCCAATGCCCTTCAATTTTACCTGTTGACCCCTATTTCTAGTGGTCGGGGGCTAGTGGACATTTTCCATATCATCCTAGATGCACATAGGAATTGATCTACATCAGCGAAATCTGTGTATCCCCCATTAAATTAAGAGAACTCGTTGTTATCCAAGTGAATGAGGCTGAACACTTGATTTTTCTCAGTGGGAATGAAAGACACATTGGCTCCCTAACAGAGACTTTGAGATCATTCATAATAGCAAGATTAGCGTAAAACTCCCTCACCACGCTCGAGGCGTACTCCCCCGCAGTTCTCAAAAACTATGCACAATACCTATCCTTAATAGATTTTCTAATAACAGGCATGTTTTCAGACAAAACTCTGTGTTCCCTAATAACATCTAACACCCCAACAGTTGTATCAAAGAACTTCTTAGCAACATTATTCGCAAATTTATCGGGAACTGCAGATTGAGTAATCTTAGCCTTTTTGGACGGCATGCTTGCTAGATTCTAGATAATATTGTAATAAAGAGGTCGAGTTTAGCTGTTACTTACTCTAGAACGCAGTAGAAAACTCACGATCCGGTGAAATATGGAATAACTAATGTGGTAGACGGACTAGGTTGTGGACCTGAGAGGTGCAACACTTAGGGTATTAGTTCTATCCCTACGTGGGACAACACCTGTGCTTTTATACCGGAACCTAAGTGGGCCTATTTTTATTTTCTTACAATTAATATAGCAGTTACTTGGTTGTTCGTGTTCAGTTAAAATTAAATGCCTATTACAATAGTTGTTTACAAACAAGGACGTGGTGAACGTGAGTTGCTAGTAGACATCCTTCGTACTCTTTATGCTTCACGCTTCCTTGTTGTTATGACCTTGTCTTCATATATTTTGGTGGCCATTGGATGAACCTGAGTGATACATCAAGGGAGGTTAGTGGTTGTAATGACTTTATAAAATGTACCTAATTAAATCAATAATTAAGACAATAACTACCCCATCCGAACTTATAACTGCCATTTCCCAAACTTAAGAACTTGCACAGCACTTTGCTAGAGACAAAGATAAGTAAGAAAAGTTTGAGGATAAGATACCTCCCCGAGTGGCTTCAAAAAGACCTTGGTTAGCCTCCTCAAAAGCGTTTCTTTAATGTCATTAGCTAGACATTGTATAGTTGCATTAGTGGTTAGAGGCAGTGAGCCTCTTTGAGTTGTTTCCTCCTTTGTCAAACGGTCAATTCCTTTGTCCATTCACCTTTAAGGTGCCTTTGTCAGGATGTCAATTTCTATGACCCTGTATGGAAATACTAGTGTGATCTCAAATGGTCCAGACCATCCGGAATTCAGCTTACCTACAAACAGTTTGAGTCTAGAGTTAAACAAAAGTACCTTTTGGCTTGGATAGAAATGGCGCCTAAATATGTGTTTGTCATGCCAAGCTTTGGTCTTGTAATAAATTTGGCATTCTCTTAGAGATCATTCATCATTTCATCCATCTCACATAATTGAGGCAATCTCTTTTCCCTATAGCCTTCACACTGGAATTGCATGTGCGCATCGCCCATTAAGCTTTATTCATATGAACCTAGCCAACCATGTGACTAGACCCAATATCTTAGGTTGGCAATTTAAGACGGATCTATGATCAAGTTATCGAGAACTTGACCCATCACCTATTATGAGGTGGGAACCAAGACTACAGTGCATTACTTAGGACACGTTGCCACTAAACTCGAAACAAAACTTAGATAAGTCAAGAAAAGTCTTAGAAACAAACTAATGAAACTTGTAGTCTGACTTGTTCCAAAAACATAAACTTAAAATTGATACATAGCTATAAAACCTGATATAGGCATGGCAATCAACTAGAGGGTCCGTCAAGGCCTCGGTTTCTTGCCACTCTTTAATGCCTCATAATCCTGTGTTGATCGTGGTCTTCCACCTATCTTGGCACAGACTTGTGGCCAATCTTTATTGTTGGCACGGACTAGGAGAGGGACATTATTGTGAACCATGTGTCTGGTCAAAGGACAACAACCTCCTGTTTCGTTGTTGGATGGCCCTTTTACCGCGTTGTTCCATCTTTCTTAGCACGGAGTCTTAAGTAAGCATAAATGCCTTACATTAGGCCTTGTGCCATTAACCTCGTCTAGCCTTGTCCCAATGGAGTTTTTGGCCATTCAATGTCCCTGGGTGAATCAAAGTCTTGACTAGTGCTTCGAAAGGACGATTCTTTTTATGAAAGGCCTGAAATAGACAAGTAGCCGGTCGGTCAGCTGTTGGCCTGCGCCCACCCATCCAACTTATGCCACATTGGGGCACATACCTCGCATGGTTAGTCCATGTTCTCTGTTGAACAGCCTATCCTACGGCTTCGTACAATTTGTCTCTATGGTAGTGTTAAGGAGCTGCCAGGTTCTCCGTATGGCGATATGTCCATTCGTCCACAAGAAAGGATCGTGCAACCAACCTTCATCCATCACTGTTGTCTCGGCCGCTTGCGTCCACACGAACGACATGTCCTCTGATGAACATCCCCACTCGACCAAATTAGCATTGATTGTTGGTAACTGCGCAAACACCAATTGTCCTTG
This sequence comes from Pinguicula moranensis, assembly GCA_028565015.1. Taxonomy (NCBI): domain Eukaryota; kingdom Viridiplantae; phylum Streptophyta; class Magnoliopsida; order Lamiales; family Lentibulariaceae; genus Pinguicula; species Pinguicula moranensis. Next base: position 10,105 of record JAOWBN010112284.1, read on the forward strand.
TTTGCTCGGCCATATTTTGGCCTTAGTCATACTCATGGCCGACAGTGTTCTGGTTGCTGCCGCTTTAACAAGAATCTGCTCAAGGTTGGCGGTCGCTCATTCGGCAAGCCCTCAGCCTCTAGCGCCAGATAGAACCTCCATGCCTCAGCAAGTTCCCATGGAGCGAAGATCACGTCATTAAGGTCCAACTCCACTGGTAGGTGATAAGCTTTTCCATACACCAGATGATATAGCGACATGGCAATGGGTGTCTTATAGACAGTCCTTTAAGCCCATAGTGCATCTTATACATTGCGTGCTCAATCCTTTTTTGAAATCTTTTCCAATAAGATTTTATTTCTATGTTTGATACTTCAGCTTGGTCATTTGTCTGGGGATGATATGCCAAGGCATTATGATGACGAACTCCATACCTTCTGATGAGATCCACACAACACCACTAGTTTGTGGAAATGATCCACTACAAGAGAAAGACTTGAAGACCAATGGCACGACCATGGGAGATCTTACCCTACATGAAGGAGGCACAGATGGAAAGAGGGTGACCAAAGACCCATTACATTGGTCTACAACTAGATCACGTGCAAACAGAATCAAACATAGTCTCATGGGTTGATACAAAAACTAGAACATGAAATTACATTTCATGATGACATGAGACCAACTTTGGTAGATTCTAATTGGACAAATGGAAAACTTGCATGGCCCAAGAGGTACGGCCTCCATAGAGTTCAACCAAGCATTCCCTAAGTCATTGTCTATACGACCCCATTACACCAACCATCATCAATCAAGCCAAGGGAGTGAAAGCCATAGTTAAGGGTATCATGAAGAGCTAGTTGTAAGGTCTTTATCCAAATTAATGGAGCCTACACTTTTTGACTTGGCCCTTGTCCATGAAAGAATCCAAGTTCGACCAAGACACACTCAAATAATGTAGCCTATACTTTTTGACTTGGCCCTTGTCCATGAAAGAGTCAAAGTTCGACAAAGTCACACCCAAATAATGGAGCCTACACATTTTGATTTTGCCCTTGTCCATGAAAGAGTCCAGGTTCGCCCAAGCCACTTCCATGTTCTATGTACCCCCCCTTAGAGTTCGAATTGTGTACTTCACTTTGAGTTTGAAACTTGTAAGACATTTGGGATCAAATTATTAGTTTTTTCAACACTTTATTTTACAACTTATTTAAATCTTGTTTCAAGTATAGTGGCATTTACTTTTCGAAACACACGTAGAATTAGTTCTCACCTCTTATATATGTGAATGGTTAAGGACTTCACAAGTGTTTGATCATAGCACTTCGTAGCAATGCCTCAAATAGCCTATTATAGAAATGTGATCTCCTATCACTTATAATGCATATGGGGATGCCAAACCTTGAGAAAATATTCTTGCACAAAAATTTTAGGACATTGTTGTGTCATTAGTTGGAGTGGCTATTTCTTCTACCCATTTGGAAACATAATCCACATATACCCAAATGTATTTCTGCCCCACAGAGAGGTGAAATGGTCCCATGAAATCAAGTTTCCATACATCAAAGACATCAACCTCAAGCACGCCCTACTTAGGCATTTCATCTCGTTGTGAATTTTGTCTCATCCTTTGGCGTCTATGACAAGTAGCACAAAATAGTGTGCATCTTTGAATAATCAAGGCCAATAGAGTTCACTCTGCAGTACCTTTGCTATTGTACACTTACCCCTAAAATGTCCTCCACATTATAGGGCATGCTAATGAGTTAATATGGAATGCATTTCTTCTTCTAGGATCCATAAGCAAATCACCTGATCTGAGCAATATTTGTACAACATAGGCTCATCCCATAGATAAAATTTCACTCGTGAGAAAAATCTATTTTTTTATTGTTATGATTCTCCATAAGGAATGATGTTGCAGGCTAGGTAATTGACAATGTCCGCGAATCGAGGCTCTTTATTGCTCTGAGCAACCAATAGTCTTTCACGTGGAAAGGAATCATTAATTTACCATTTTCCCATTTCACTTTCAATATGATTTTCCAAGCGTGAGAGGTGATCAACTATCACATTTTGAAATCCCTTTTATCCTTGACTTCCACATTAAACTTTTGTAGAATCAAAATCCATCTGATTAGCCTTGGCCTTGTATCTCGTTATTTGCATGAGATATTTAATGGCTAAGTGATCAGTATAAACCACTATTTTACTTTCCAAAATGTATGATTTAAATTTATTGAATACAAACACCATTGCCAAAAGCTTCTTTTATGTAGTAGCATAGTTAATCTCATGAGCATTCAACGTTCTGCTAGCATAGTAAACGGTGTGAAATACCCTACCTTTTCTGTACCCTAGCACTACTCCCATTGCATAGCCACTTGAATCACACATAATTTCAAAGGGCTTTGTCCAGTCAGGCTTATCAATGATAGGAGCAGTTGTCAATTTGCTTTTATACACTTTTCATCAAAATCAAAGCTAGTGTTTTTCTCCAAAAGTTTGCACATTGGCCTTGTAATGTGTGAAAAAACAGCATGGCGCAAGAAGCTCCTACCCCTCTTGACAAATATTGGTGGTGGCAGTTTGGCTATCACTTCGATTTGTGCTTTATCAACTTCTATCCCCAAACTTACACTTTGTATCCCAACGCAATTTCTTCTTCTACCATGAAATGACATTTCTCCCAGTTGAGCACTAGATTTTGAATTTTCACATATTGCTAATACAAGTTTCAGATTGCTTAGGCATCTTTCAAACAAAAATCCAACAAAAAAAAACATCCATGAAAATTTCAATTATGCGCGCCACCATGTAAGAAAAAACTTCAATTTGGTCATCTTCATCCTTGGTTTGCATGCTCAAAACTCTTCAAATTACCAACATCTTATCAACTATAGCCTCAGTATCATCTTTGCTCAGTTAGTTTTCACCAGTTCATCCTTGGATGAGTTCATTCCATCGCCTTTGAGGAGCATGACTCGTTGGTTCGAGCACTGGCTTGCAATATGACCTAAACCTAAGCACTTGAAACATTTAATATCATGGTGTCTTGATGTAGAGGGAGTAGAAGAAATTTATTAAGCCACATGTTTCACATCAGGCCTCTTGGGAGGCTTGGAACTAGACTTTTCCCACTTTGGACTTGGTTTATCCCACTTGGAATTTAGTTTCCATGTTGAGCTAGGATTTCAACTTGTACTCACCTTTATCACAATTTTTTCTTTTAAGTTTTTTTTAACCCAAAAATTTTCTTTTATTCATAGAGAAAATAAAGTACACAGGTTCAAGCCAACTTCTGGCTCTTCCAAAAAACTACAAACGAGGCAGTACATCCCCACCTCCTTAAAACCTCTCTTTGGCAAACCCCGGGTAAGGAAAATCCAAAGAGAGGAAAGAGTGTGGCGACCTGTATCCTCCTTTTTCCAGGTCATCCATGTGGTATGCAGTAAAGAGATATGAGTGTGTGTGTATCCTGATCAGCTTGGAGCCCTCGGCCAGATTAGTGAGGCAGTGAGTGCGAGGTCTTTGTTGTTCTGTAATATGTCGCTGTGAGGTCCTACTGCAGGATGGTGGCCGTTGTAATTGGTAGATCCACATATGTTGCAAAGAGTGAGTCTTGGTTTGTAGCTCCCAATTTTGCTAAAGAGTTTGCGACAGTGTTAACTTCTCTATAACAGTTTTTGATGGTGTTTTCTTGAAAGTTTGGCTGAAGCTGTTTGATCCGTGTAAGTTGTGTCTTGATTCGCCATGGATGGGTCTTGTTATTGATAAGAGAGTTGACAAGTATAGCTGAGTCGGTCACCAACTCAAGCAGCAAGTAACCTTGGAAGTGACAGAGTTGCATACCAAATAATAGAGCATTTGCCTCAGCTTCTATGCTTTTGCATGATGTGTATTTATTGGCAAATGCCATAAGCATTATTCCATGGTGATTTAGAAGTAGACCTCCTCCCCTGACTGTAGAAATTGTAGAACTACCATCAGTGTTGAGCTTGATGGCTGGGGCTGTAGGAGTGATCCATTTCACTGCCAGAGTGTGCTGAACTTGTGCACAGCGAAGGTTGATTTGTAATATCTTCATCCTTTGTTGAAGTTGAGGCTCTGTGTGCATGTGGATGGCTGAATTGCGCATGATATCCTGGAGTAGGCTTCTTTATGAGTGAATAACCGAAGCGAAGGTTGGAGGGAAAGACTCAAACCTCATTTTGCATCTGAATTTCCAAATTTCCCAGCAAATAATGATAGGAATAAGCCTTATTAGAAAGATTAAGGTGCTGTTTGGTTGAGGAAAAAGCCATGCATCCAATATGGAGTTGAGGTCTTTGGAACTTGGGTGTATATTAAGGATGTTCTCAAAGTGTAGCCGTGTGTTTAGCTAGCTCTCCATTCGAATGTAAGTGGTTAGAAGTTTCAATAGAGCCCGAGGATAGGCAATAGGAGCAACATGAGGTGATGGGATACCTATGAGTCTAAGTGAAGCATCTACAGGGAACAATATGGTGAAAGATTCTCCACATGTGAATGCTTAGTTTTAGTGCATATGTGTGTCCCACATCAAGGAGAATTCCAATCTATATAAGGTTTTTTGCCGAATTATTTCCCAAGCAGACTTGACGGTGAATAAACTAGTTTGTGTAGGTGTCGAGATGCCAATATCCTTAACCTCTTCTATTGGGATTTCTTTGACTTTGTGTACTGTGTGTGGGTCTAGAATTACCTGTAACTTCGAGATGTGCCATTGATGTTGCTCCATAAAGTCTTTGACCTTAATATTTGGATTTTCGGGAGGTATTATGTCTCCCATAAATGATTCTAGCATCCATTTGTCCCACCAGAAATTGCAGTCACCTAAGCCAAGAAACCATATAGTGTTGGCAAGAGGTCAAAGACTCAGTAAACTAAATAGAGGTGAGTTTTACCTTCTAGTGTTTAGTATAGTCATGGAATTCAAATACTTTCTCCATTTTCATATCCTACTCCAAGTATGCCTCGGGGTCATTCCTCCCTTGGAAGGTAGATATTTGGATTTTCACGTTTCCAAGATGATTCTCATGAGCACATATTGGTTAATATCATGGACATCTTGGTGAGGGGTTCATCTCAGTTTTTGCACCCTTGGGTGCCCATGGTTTACTCTAGCTCCTCGACCACGGGGCTCATAATGTTCACAAATTTGGCGGACCATGTATCAAAATAAACTTCATCATCCTGATGTTCTTCCTTGGATTCATATGGATCTTGTGGCACATGAGCCACAACTTTACCTTATAGAGGTGGTTGGTCTTTTTGTGTAGACTTTGGGTCCTAGTTAGTAGATGCCTCATTTGTCATGCGGACCTCCACTCGCTCCAATTGTTCTTGATGCGTTGTAACATCTGCATGACCTACTCAAGGGTGACGTTTTTAGATGTCTCTCCATTTGTTGAGTTAGCCATGAATTTGTCTTTGCTAGACATACTTTTACCGGCACAAGAAAAATGGTTAGTAAAAATACTCGCCACTCCCTCACGTGTATGCACTCAAATATGTTTGCTCAAAAACTTGTGTACCACTCAATTCGGTTGTTACCCTCTCTTAGATCTCACCACTCTTGCCTTTTACCAGTCAAGTATCCTCAGTATGGTTTTAGCCAACTTCAACTAGGATATTTCCTCGAGCAAAATGGCAACCCTAAATGGATTGAAACTCGATTCGATTGAGAATTACAAAGAAGATTTCCTTTGCAACGACTTTGAAGGGCGTATGGGTCTTGGTTTTGAGTATGAAGGGCACTCAAACTCGTGACTAAAAACCAAAAACTCTTTATATTCCTTATTCTACTAGAACTCCTAAATGATCCAACAACTCAAAAAAAAAAAATAACACTCAAGAATTCTAAGGTTCAAATAATTGTAGGAAACCAAGTACTCAAACTTCAAAAGATTTCTTGCTGCTTGTACAAAAATGCGATGAACGCTATTTTAAGGCCATGAGCTAAGCTACAATTATTGAGAACCCTTTTAAACCAACAATGTTACAATTCGAAAATGGAAGAACAATACGAAAAAAAAAAAAAATATCGAAAATTTTTTGACCTCGAAGCTAGAATGAGCTAAGCAACATGTCCGTTAAATGATAAGGGCAAAAACATCCAAACCTGCTCTGATACTAACTAATATGAATCTTGACCGAACTTGTGACAAAATCCATACTTAATTTGGTGATTCGAAAACACGACTAAGTACGAATTTATTGTTTCTAACACCTAAAGACAACTTGTATTAACTAATGATGGTCACGTGAAAAGTAACAAAAAATGCCATGCAAGACTACCTAAAGGTAACAAAGTATCAACCAAGAATCAAGAATAAGTTTTGAAAATTGATGCCACTTTACTTAAACCAAAATGATAAATCGAAGAATGTTTAGAACCCAAAGTGAATACAATTTGTCTTTATGGGCGACCCCTTTTTATAGGAGAGGGGTTAAGGTTTTAGACTAGGAAACAAATAAATAAAACGTGCCCTACTATTTAGGAAACAGCCTAATCTAGATGGATGCAAAGTAGGAAATAACCTAATCTAATTAGTTGGATAAACAAGAAGATCTTTTGGATGATTGTTGGTAATGAAACGTCTTTACCCAAAAGGCTCCATCATTAATTTCGAGATCTCCATCAATTGGGCTTCATTTTCCAAGTGGACTCATCATTGGCTTGAATTTCGTTTTGGGTCGTGACTTGAATCATGATAAAGAGGTTGGGCTTCTTCATTCGGGTCGTGGGGCCCATTTAGGTTTTTTTGAAACCTGCGGACAACCTTGATTATTTCGAGCCCATGTTTCGTGGATAATCAAGTAAATGCCCCCTTGAACATCTTGGCTCGTAGACGTGTGATTGGGCCATCGGGTAGTCTCAATGGATCACATCTCTCATGCTCCTTCAAGCCACCTTTAGGCTCTTTAATGGCCTTCACTTGGATGGCCCCTTAGCTTGGTGGGTCAGGAGCTAATAGGCTTGCATCAAGCTGGTAATCGGTGATATACGGTGAAAGTCTCATGTCCCCTTATTCCGTAACAGCACCTTGTGGGTTTTGAAATTTTGTGCAATTTGTTTGGATAATTACCTGCTGCCCTAGCCAGTTGTATATTCTCATACAGAATTCCTGAAATATACTGCAACCAAACAAAATGTAGAGTGTTGTTTCAATTTCCTGGTTGCACATTTTGCAAAGGATGGGTTGTGTGGATTGAATGACCCGGTTTTGCAAATTGATTAAGGTGGGAATCGTGTCCTAGAAAGCTCACCAGGAGAATGCTGATATCTTGAGTGGGATATAATTTTGGGGGTAAATGATGTGGGGCTTTCGATTTCAAGGTAAGAAAATGGCACTGTGTACGTTTATTCTGCTCCTTGCATTAATTCGTGTCTCCAGTAGGATGGAGTAGTTCATTTACCACTGCTCGTAGTTCGTGTAACAGATCTATTTCGAACATGTACAATTCCCTGTATTGTCTAGTGTATAATGGAGGAAAATTATAGAAGTAAGATTATTAGACGTGGTTCGTCTAAGAGCCTGTTTTGTCCACTTATTTTTTAAATTAATTTTATCATTTTTCTTTTTTTTCAAGATTATTTAAAAATCAGTGTTTTAAAACTCCACTTCTCCTTTTTTTCAGTCCGATTCTCCTTTTTTTTCCACTTCTACTTCTAATAACAATTTTGTAAATAAATCAAAGTTATCATACCAAATTTAACTACAAACACTATTTAATCATTTTAAAAAATTTGATTGCAAACACTTTTTCCATAACTTTTTTAATTTTTTCATAATTTTACCAAATACTAAAACATTAAAAATTAAATGTAGAAGGAGAATCAAAAGGAAAAGTAAAATGAGAAATTAACTACGGATACAAAACACGCCCTTAGTTCGGCTGACAGTGGCGTTCTCTTTCTTCTTCTGAATTCGAGTTTTAGCCATTTGTGAGGTTCCTGCCACCTCTGCGTTAAGTTTCTCGAAATCTTCTATCTAAAATTTTAATTGTTACCAGCCTGATAATTTTTTTTTTGGTAATTAAAATTAATTAAAGAAAAATAATCAAATGGCCTTGATATGGACCCCTGCCTACAAAATTTAAAATTAAACTATAGGCAATTGTGCTCATGTAGGGCCCATCCGTTTATGACCTAAGCCTATTAAGAGCTCTTCTAATTCTAAATCATGAAGGATACGTGCGTCGATTTCTAAAATTCGGAACACGTTCAAATTCGGATCACGAGATGAAATCAAACCCAAAACATGCTCAATCCGTGTTCTAAGATGTGAAGGGTGAGCTTACTAACCTTGTTTGACCGGAAGTCGACGAACCCGAGCCAAGTCTGATCGGAAATTTGAAAACAAGGTTCACGGAAATCACCAAAACAGGTGATTCGCTACCCAGAGCACTCTCTGGCTAGTGAAGGGGCTGCTAGACCCTCAATTCTGGCGTTTTCGGCGACGATCATGATCGGATAATTTCACGGTGGAGGTTCGATCGTCGCTCTCTCTCAATTCATGATGAAGAAGAAGAAATCGTACAGAGAGTCCATTACTCTCATTTGACCGCTAAAAATGAGAACTTATCTCATTTCATTTGGCCCTTAAGGCCCAATTCGAGAAGTATAAGCAATTGATTGATGTGGGCTCGAAGTAACTTGAATTTAATCCCATTAATTTCAATTTCAATTAAATTAATTTTAAATTGGATTTGAGTCCCACCGAAACCCAATTCAATCTCGTTCGTAAAATTCGTCAATTATGTCTCACATAATTAATTATTTAATTCTTCAGTTCACCAAATAGAGCGATCTGATAGTATCCATATCTAAATCAGTAATAAATTAAATACATTAGTTTATAAATCATAAGCGGCATCTAGCAATGCATTATAATCCGATTTAATATAAATACATCGTGATCCTATAAATTCTATTTAGTATTAATTTCTTTTGTCACTTAATATTCAATGATTAATGTCAAGCGTAGGAATGTGTCATTATTGACCATTAATCACTTTCTTGATATATCAGTAAATAATTGTTAATATGTGAATATCTCATAATCACAAATTACCAGCATAACAATTATTTCTGCATCAAGGGGCCATGGATATTAATAATCTTATCCCTAATATGAGATGGACAAAAGTATTATCTTGATATTCCATACCTTCCAGCATAGATCGTGCATATTCGGGAACTTACCTTTATAACCCCTTGGTTAAAAGAGGCATTTTATAACCCCACATAATACAGACTCATTACCCAAAATTATGAATATCTCAAATAACTGAATTAATACTATATGGCTTTAGCCGATGACACAAACACAATCCATCCGGCAAGTCAAATAGGTCGAGTCCAATATTCATGTACCTCGTACACTCATAT
>JAOWBN010112394.1:0-19498 GCA_028565015.1 Pinguicula moranensis
AACGGAGATGGAAGAAACGTATTATGCCGTAGAAACCCAATCAAACATGGAACATCAACCCCTAGCCAACTACTACGATGTGCCTACTCCTCTCGACTATAGTCAGCTTTAGTTTAAAATTGCCCAGCTTCAATCACGTTTGGAGTTGATCGCTTCCCTTTCGTCTTTGGGTCCCACGATTGATGTTGTTGTTGCAAGTACTCCTACTGCCCTTTATGGTAAGTCAATTCAACCTGTATGGATTCTGGATTTGGGTGCAAATAATCATATGACCGATTAACTGCCTACTTCTACTTCCCAATTTACCTCCATAGATCAGTCAGTTCGTATTGTATATGAGTCTTTCATTCTCATCAGTAGTGTGGGTGATGCTCAATTATCTCTTAACATCACTCTTTCATCTATTTGCTATGCTCCCAATTTTCCTTATAACCTTTTTTTTGTCTATCGCCTTGCTAAATATGATAATTGTGTTACTATTTTTCTAACTCATTGTTGTTATTTGCAGAACTTGATTATGAAGAATATTTTTGGCAGGAGGCATGAGCGTGTCGGCCCCTACTACTTCAGTGATCCTCCATCATCCCGGGTACCTTCTTCGTTGCAAGCCACTACTTTGTTGTCGTTTTCTCAATTAGTTTTGTTAAACTTGCATAATTATATTTTTTTTCCCAACAAACCTTGGATTTGTGGCATGCTTGTCTTGGACAAGTGAACTTTCGGTACTTATGTTTGTTATTTCCATCTAAGCTTGCAAGGATTTTCATTTGCATTGTGTGGTTTGTGAATTATCTAAGCACACTCACACGTCTTACATTCCTCATATGCAATGAGCTCCTAGCATTATTTATCTTGTTCATTCTGATGCTTGGATCCCTTCACCTATCACAACCTTATTACAACACCATTATTATGTCATACTCATTGATGATTTTGTGTCCATTGCAAATGGAGCTAAAAGAGTTATTATTGGTAATTCTTTTAGTTTTTTGTAATAATTGACTAGATCAAAATGACTCTATTAAATTCCAGTACTTCAATTAATGAAGTTATTGGAATCTATACATCAAATGATGCAATGTATCTTGGGTCGCAATGGAAATTGCCTTTTTGTATAATTACAAGGGTAAGGCTGCGTACATCTAACCCCCAGGTTCCAACTTAGTTGGGAATATACTGAGTAGGTTGTGATTGTGGTGGATTCATTAATGATTATACTCGTTGCACTTGGGTTTATCTCAGGAAAATGAAATCCAAGGTTTTCCCTCATTTATGCACTTTCTTGCAAAATGGTCAAAACCCAATTTCATACTGTAGTGTTTAACATTTCATCTGATAATGGTCGAGAATATATTTCAGATAAATTCATGTCAGTAGCCAATGTGACATCCTTCAACAACTCACTTGTCCTTATACTTCTGAACATAATGGTGTGGCAGAACGTAAGAATTGCCATCTTATGTCTGTTGTTCGATGTTTTTTTGTGAGGTATGGGGTCTCTGAGACTTTCTGGCACATGACTGCCTTGATTGACATTTATCTTATTAATCGTACCTCTAGCCATGCCCTACACGGTAAGACCACCTTTCATGTCCTTAAGTCGGGTAGGGTGCTCTTTCCCATTCTTCCTCGCATTTTTCGGGTATACCTCCTTTGTCTAAAACAGAAGTCCTACCCATACAAAACTTGATGATAAAGTTGTTCTATATATCTTTGTGGGGTATTCCTCTATGTTCAAGGGGTATCGGTGCTATGATCCTGTCACTTGTCACTTTTATCACTCTTTGGATGCCGCATTCCTTGAAATTGTTTCCTTTTTCACAGGTCTTTTTCCCTCTCTGGATGTCATTGTTCAGCCTGTTGCGGAGGATCCGTCCGTCCTTTCTCGTTCTATCCCGATACATGACCCCCATCTGTTCCAACTCACATGCATGCTCCCCCAGATTCGGTTTGCCTTCGTACGTAATCTCATCAGTCATGCTCCACTACGCCCTTGCTAGAGTAATCGTGGATTCATGAACTTTGTCCTCTCCCATATCCTCATATATTGATGTTCCTCAATATCCTACCCGTGACCGACGTCCTCAGGATCGATTGACTTTTACATGTTGTATTGACCACCCTATCTCCAAGTACATTTCTTTCTAGGGCCTGTCAAAATCCCATCATTATTTCATTAAAGATATGTTGACTCAGTCTTTATTCCCAGGCCTATTCATGAGGCCCTACAGAATCCTCAATGGGTTGCTAGCATGAGAGCAACTATGGATGCCATTAAGCGCAACCAGACTTGAGAGCTTGTTGCTCTTCCCCCGGAAAGTGTACAATTGGGTGCGAATGGGTATTCAATGTGAAGTATTTGGCAGATGGTACAATCGACCACTATAAAGCTTGGCTTGTGGCTAAAAGTTCACTCAGCTCCCAGTAAGGATTTTAGGGCTACTTTTATGCCAGGTGGTTAAGCTCACCTCTGTCTGGCTCCTGGGATCGCTTGTTACTACCTATTTGTGTCCCTTGTATCAACTTGATGTTAAGAATACATTTCTGAATGGGGAACTATCTGAGACAATCTACATGAATCCACCACCCGATTTTGGGGCTGAGGGGGAGTATTCAGGGAGAGTGCAATATTCAAAAATCTCTCTATGGCTTGAAGCAATCTTCTCGTGCAATGTTTGGCCGCTTCAGCGATGTGGTACTCACTCTGGGCTACTCAATGTCATTCTAATCCTACATGTTTCACTCGTCATAATTCTCAAGGTCAGTGCATCATTATCTCAATATATGTGGATGCTATTATTATTAATGGGAAGGATGCACCTGGTATTATCCAAGTAAAGCTTCATCGTGGAATGTCTTTCGATGTCAATAATTTAGGTTCCCTGGAATACTTTCTCGGCATTGAGGTGGCTAGGTTTTGCCAAGGTATTTCATTATCCCAGCTAAAGTACATGGTTGGACTCATTCAGGACACTGGAATGCTCGAATATAGGCCTGCCTCTTTTCCTATGGATCCAAATCAGAAGTTGTTTGCGGATATGGCAGAATTATTGCCAGATTCGTCTGTGTAACAGTGACTTGTGGGTCCCCTCATCTACTTGATAAATACCAGATCGGATATCACTTTTGTAGTTAGTGTTGTCAACCAGTTTATGCCCTCACCATGAACTACACATTTGGATACAGTTTACCATATTCTCTAGTATTTGAAGACCTGCCCTGGCCTGGGTCTCTTCTTTGAATTAGGAGCTCACCTCGGACTCACCTACTTTACATATGTTGATTATATAGGATTGAAAAGTGATCATTGTTCTACTTCATGTTTGTGCCTTTTGCGGGAGTCACCTCATCTCGTGAAAAAAACAAGAAACAATTAGTTGTCTCTTAGTATTTTATTGAAGCTAAATATCGTGCTATGACACAAGGGACATGTGAACTACATTGCCTTTGCTCTCTCCTCCAGGAATTGGGATTTTCAGCAACAGACTCATCCACTTTATTTTGTGATAACAAGTCTGCTATTATGTTATCTTCCAGTCCCGTCCTTCTTGAGAGAACAAAGCACATAGAGGTTGATGTTCACTTTATCCGTGAAAAAAAATCAGTCATAAATTATCTCCCCACAGTTTGTGCCTCACGATATTAGGCTATTGACATGTTCGCCAAGTCCCTTGGTCCGATACTCTTACAACTATCTATCCACAAGGTCGGGTTCGTCAATATTTTAGCTCTAACTTGAGTGGGAGTGTTGGAATATGGGCTCATGCCCATCTTCTAGAGTCTTACTTATGTACTAAAATACCCTTGTACTAAAATCTATATAAAGTGTTTTGTTGACCATACCCTTGATGACATCCATGGTACTACCACCAATGCACCTAACCTTAGAGGTCACATGGGTTGTACTCATGGGCTTATCATACCTCCTACCAAGATTACACCAAAACAGCAGTCAACATCTTTACACCATAAACCATCAAGATATCATATACCAAAATAGAATATTTGTGTATGTTGGACTTATCTTTCATTCTATAAAACTGTGACAAGTATGTAACATTACCTTCAAGCAACTATCAATGGAGAATTTGATACTTCTTCATCTTCTTCTTCTCCATGAATGCTCCACTGCACACACTTTGCCATCAAATATTTAGAAAACACGCGGTGCTTTGCACCTAGTCATTGTATCAGAGCCTCTCCTCTTGGCTTAAACTGCCTCTAGTCATGGTAACCCTAATCTCTCTCCCTCCCTTATCTCCGTTGCCTCTCTTTTGGTCCCTTGTTTGCCGTCTATCCTTCGTCCAATTATCTCCTCCAGTATGGCTATTCCCGCTGCTGCAGACTTCCCCTTATGCTAAATTTTCCCACCTTGTCACTACTAAATTCAGTCCTTCAAACTTTCTATTTTGGCGCAATCAAGTGCACACCCTATTCCAGCAGCAAAATATGCTCGCCCATGTTGATGGTTCTATCCCTGAGCCTCCCTGGACTTATTCTACAGACACTACCCAACTCAATCCTGATTATCTCAAGTGGTAATCCATCGATCAAAGACTGTACTCCCTACTCATTGCTTCTCTTACTGACACGGCCTATGGAGTTATCAATGGCCAGGACACCTCACAAGCTATCTGGACAACCTAGGCTCACGAGTTCAGCAACACCTGGCTATCCCAAGAACTTGGTCTTCAGGAAGAGCTGCAGCAGCTACAGCGTCAAAACCTCTATGTCAAGTATTACTCCCGCCAATTTCTGCTCCTGTGCGATCAACTGGCTGCCATCGGCCAGCCTGTCTCTCCTCTAGACCAAAGTCACTGGTATCTCCGGGGCCTTTGCCCAAACTTAGCTACTTTTGCTGGATCTCAGTTATCTCACGATCCCTTGCCAGGTGTTCGCGATATCATCGCTCGTGCAAAAAATGGCCTTTGCTCCTTCCAATGACCCTTCTTCGTATGTGTCCCAGATACAACCTCTCCTTCCTTCCCCATATCCCTCTCTTAGTCCCACTCTGTTCCCCTTCCAGCATCCACATCCGTTGGCCCCCTTCCTCTGCCCCCCAATCCCGCATATCATCAGTCAACTCCCGTAACCTTACCTGTCCCCTGTGCCCACTACTCACCAGCCTGTGCCTCATTTTTCCTCGCTTGCCAATGAGCCCCCTCATGGCCGTGGTCATCGCGAACCCCATGGACAAATTTGCAGGGAGTACGTCCATTTTGCGGACAATTTTCACGACCGTTACTCCTATCTGAAGTATGTCAATAATACTGCTCACGCCTACCTTGCGGTTGTTGCCGCTCTGGCAAATTTTGGACATGGCGCACCGATTCTAGGGTAAAATTCATTTGGTTTTTTTTTTCCACTGTAGGATCGATCGGGCAGTCATTCTCTTATCCGTATAGGACATTTCTATCGAGTCCCTCTACCGTACCTTTTTTTTACCCGAAATTTTTGATTTTATTCATAGTAGTAGGTACTTTTTACAAGCCAACTCCTGGCTCTTCCAGATGAAAAATTGAGGGCCACTCATCCCCACCTCCTTCAAATCTCTCTTTGGCAAAACCCCGGGTAAGGAAAATCCAAAGAGGGAAAGAGTATGGCAGCATGAGCCTCCTTTTACATTGATGAAGCCTATAGGGAGTGATACAAAAGTTTGATGATCCCACGGATGGACGTGCGTAGGAGCTGCCATGTTGAAGCTTAGTGATGTAATATATGTTGGGATGTATGCTTTTGAGCTCTAGTATATACGGATGTCTTATCTCTCGTCAAAGCTTCAGCTGTTCCCTGTGGGAGCTCTTCGAGGGTTGAGAAGATAGAGTTTTGGTTGAGTGCACCCCACTTTGCTAAAGAATCTGCAGCGGTGTTAGCTTCCCTGTAGATGTGCTTGATGTTGATGCTGGGGAAAGATGTCATACTCTATTTTATTTGCCTGAGTTGAGTCTTGATCCTCCATGGAGGATGGTTGCTTGTGTACAGAGAATCCACTAATATCTCAGAGTCAATCTCAACCTCAAGTTTCAAGAAACCATGAGATTGACATAATTGTATTCCATATAATAAGGCCCTCCATTTCAGTACAGTCTACTCCCTCTTTTTATCCTGATGGGCCACTCCATTTTGCAGCCCATCTCCACTTTCAGCCCACATCTGGTTTCACCCCACCTCCTCATAGGTTTTCACCTACTTTGCTGCAACCTGGCAGCCCCTCTCAGGCCCTAGCCCATTCGGCCATTCGTTCCCACTCAGGATCGTCATCCTGTCCTCTGACCCCATCCATACAATTCGGAACCATGCTCTTCGATGCTCCACGGCCATCTGGTGGGCCATCTTCTCCATGGTATCTTGGGTCCTCTGATTTTTGCCCCTCCCCTGTGGGCAACTACCATTGTTTACCCATTGCTTTGGCACCTTTTGGCATTAGTCCTGTTGTCTCTTATTGGTATATGGACATCGGTACCTCTACTCTATGACCTCCTCTCCTGCCACTATGGATCATGCCACTACCTATACCGGCAATGCCTGTGTTATTGTTGGCAATGGTGTCCCATTATCTATTACCCATGTTGGCACTGCCTCTATTGACTCTTTATCACTATGTGATGTTCTAGTTGTTCTCTCTCTAACCAAAAATCTTTTATCTGTTAGTAAACTAACTTCAGATTTTTTTTCTTTCTATTACCTTTGTTACAAATTGCTTTGTCATTCAGGATGGTCACATGGGACAGGTGGTGGCCACTAGCCGGCATGATGGTGGCCTATATTTACTGGAGCGCAATCTTCTTGCTTTTGTCTCTTTCTTTTTTGTTTGTCAAACTAGTAATACATTTGATATGTGTCATGCTAGACTTGGTCATACCTTGTCTTATATTATGTCTCTATTAGAATGACAGGGTCGTATTTGGCTTACCTCATCTTCCCTTTTCCCTCATTTTTGTGTATCTTGTGAAATGGCCAAGAGTCATAAATTACCTTTTGTATCGAATGATCATCGTTCCCCTTGGCCACTTACATTAATTCATTGTGATCTATGGGGACATTCTCCCACTTTGTCCTTACATGATTATCGATATTATGTAATTTTTGTCGATGATTATTCTCGTTTCACATGATTTTATCCTGTGAAAAACAAAAATGATTTCTTTGATATATTTGTTCACTTTCAAGCCTTTGTCGAAAAACAATTATCCCTTCTCATTCAAAAATTTCAAAGTGATGGCGGCACTGAGTTTACCAATCACCACTTTTAAAATCATTTAATGGTCGTGCCGAGCGCAAACATAGGCACATTACTGAAATTGGACTCACCCTTCTTTTTCACTCCCATGTATCCCTTTCTTATTTGGTTGATGCGTTCAGTACTGCAACCTACATCATCAACCGGTTGCCATCGCCTCTCCTGAAAGGTATATCCTCCTTTGAGTTACTTTATGGTGTTTCTCCTCAATATGATCTTTTTCATCCCTTTGGTTGTCGTCTCTTCCCCTTCTTACGAGATTATGCTCAAAATAAATTTGCTCCCTACAGTCTCCCATGCCTTTTTCTCATATATATCTCATCTCATAAAGTCTTTTGTTGCCTTGACCTCACCACCTCTCATCTTTATATCTCTCGACATGCTCGCTTTGATGAGACATATTTTCCATGTCACAAATCTTCACCATTGCCCTCTATGCCTGATCTTGATATCTCTACATTTCTGGAGCTTCATCACACATATATACCCTCCCCCTCATCACCTATTTTCCCTCCCTCGCCTACCTCCTCCTCTCCTTGTTCTATCTGTCCTCTTTTGATTGCTCTTTCATCACCCCCTATTACTCCCATGGATATTTATCCTCTACCATCTATATGTGCACCTGCTCCTCCCTCTCCTACTCATGATATTCTTCCATATTCTTTGCCTGAACCCCTACCCCTGATATCCCTTCACCTCCTTTGTTTGGACCCCCGACCGTGCTTGGCTCTTATTCCATGATTACTCGTGCCAAAGCTGGTGTGTTTTGTCCTCGTCACTTTGCAGGTCATTGTGACATTGTTCCAGATGGGTTTCTTGCTTCTATCTTGGCATACGTCGAGCCCCATGGGTTTCAGTCTGCTGCTAAGAGTCCGACCTAGATTGCTGCTATGAATGAGGAGTTTGCTGCCTTGCATCATAATCTGACTTGGGATCTTGTTCATCGTCCTTTGCATGATAATGTTGTTGGCTCTAAGTGGGTCTTTCGGACCAAGTATCTTTCTGATGGTTCTATTGAACGTCTCAAAGCTCGCTTGGTTGCTTGTGTTTTTACAAAAATTCCTAGTCTTGATTATTTTGACACCTTCAGCCCTGTTGTTAAATCCACCACTGTTTGCACAGTTCTCTCACTTGTTGTTTCTCGTGGTTGGCCTCTTCATCAGCTGAATGTCAAAAATGCTTTTTTAAATGGTTATCTCACTGATGATGTTTATATGGAATAACCTCATGGCTATGTCAATCCTTGCATCATAATCTGACTTGGGATCTTGTTCATCGTCCTTTGCATGATAATGTTGGCTCTAAGTGGGTCGTTCGGACCAAGTATCTTTCTAATGGTTCTATTGAACGTCTCAAATCTTGCTTGGTTGCTCGTGGTTTTACACAGATTCCCAATCTTGATTATTTTGACACCTTCAGCCCTGTTGTTAAAGCCACCACTGTTCGCACAGTTCTCTCACTTGCTGTTTCTCATGGTTGGCCTCTTCATCAGCTGAATGTCAAAAATGCATTTTTAAATGGTTATTTCACCGATGATTTTTATATGGAATAACCTCATGGCTATGTCAATCCTCTATATCCCAATCATGTTTGTCATCTTAATAAGGCCATCTATGGCCTCAAACAGGCTCCCCATGCTTGGTTTGAGCGGTTCAGCATGTTTCTGGGCACTATTGGTTTCATCTGCAGTCGTGCCAACACCTCTCTGTTCATCTTTACTTGAGCATCAAATGTTCTCTATTTGATTCTCTAAGTCGATGATATCATTGTCACTGGCAGTAACACCTCTCATTTTGATCGATTTGTTTGTTGTCTTCACACAGAGTTTGCTCTTAAGGATCTCGGTCCCGTTACATATTTTTTCGGCATTGAGGCTTCCTTTACTAATACTGGTCTCTCCTTTAGTCAGTTGAAATATGCTCGCGATAGTCTTGCTCAAGCTCAGCTCTTGGACAGTACGCTAGTCAACACTCCCATGGTTGTCTCACAATATCTCTCCTTTGATGGTGAACCTCTTGCTGATCGCACCATGTATCGTTCTCTCGTGGGTGCTCTTCAGTAACTCAACATTACTCGTCCTTACCTATGTTATGCTTTGAACTCCATTGGTCAATTCATGCATGCTCCTACCGAGCTCTACTTTCAGGCTGTCAAGCGCATCCTTCATTATGTCAAAGGCACCCTCTCCATGGGACTGTGTTTCACTGCTTCCTCTGTTCCTAGATTCGTGCTTGCCTACTCTGATACTGATTGGGCCGGGTGTCTTGATACTCTCCGCTCTACCTTTGGCTTTGCTATATTCCTTGGTGAAAACCTTATCTCTAGGAATGCTAAGAAGTAACCCACTCACTGTATCTCGGTCCACCTGTGAGTATGAGTATCGTGCCCTTTCTACTATTTCTGTTGAAGTGCTCTGGCTTAAGCATCTACTTCATGATCTTAGTTCCTCTGCCTCGGCCCCCGTACTTTTGTGTGACAACAAGAGTGTTATTTTCTAAAGCATAAATCTTGTTGCTCATAAACAGTCCAAGCATGTGGAGTTAGATTATCACTTTATTTGGGAACATGTTATTGTTGTTGCTCTCTGTCCTCAGTTTGTTCCTTCTGCTCTCTAGATTCCTAATATATTTACCAAGAGTCTCTCCAGGGAGATTTTTGAGTTTCTTGGATCTAAACTTCACGAGGTCTTCAATCTCGCGCTCAGTTTGTGGGTAATGTTGCCCATACCCTTGATTACATCCATGGAACTACCACCAATGCACCTAACCTTAGAGGTCACATGGTTTTTTCTCATGGGCTTATCATACCTCCTACCAAGATTACACCAAAATAGCAGTCAACATCTTTACACAATAAACCATCAAGATATCATACACCAAAATAGAATATTTGTGTATGTTAGACTTATCTTTCATTCTATAAAACTGTGACAAGTATGTAACATTACCTTCAAGCAACTATCAATGGAGAATTTGATACTTCTTCTTCTTCTTCTTCTTCTTCTTCTTTTTCTTCTTCTCCATGAATTCTCCACTGCACACACTTCACCATCAAATGTTTAGCAAACACACGGTGCTTTGCACCTATTCATGTTTCATAATCATAATAGAAAATATCCTTTTCCTGAAATTCTATTGAAGTTCTCACCACACATTGTGTCACCCATTCTTATTTCAACCATGTCTTTTCACCATTCATGTAGTCTATTAGGACAGTAATTGAATTATAGTAACAGATCTAGTCGGCCCACTCTTACTCATTTACCAAGTATGTTGGTTGGATTATGGATTGTTTTGGTATTGAAGTTATTTTCTGTGCTTACCAAGTAACTTGCCCATATAGGAGTTTGACATTGTAAGGAAAAAACATTTAACACATGTTTTAAAGTTTTTTCAAACTTTCCAACAGTGTTCAAATAGTAATGTACTATTTAAAATTTGTTTGAAATATTATAAACGTTTATGTAATGTTTATATACTGAATAAACAAATGTTTTCAACTCCTATAAATAGGTTACATGCTTATTCATTCGAGATATGAGATATATGAACTATACGAGAAATCTCTGGCTGCCTAACCATCTACGAGGCATAGATTTGATTTGTGAATATCTAATGAGACTCTGGTAGACTCATTATCCGGATATTCGATCCGATGCTTCCGCAAAAGGTAACATTATCGTATTTCAATTTGTTATATTTAAATTAAATATTAGATACATTCTAGTTATTGTATTACAGTGGTATTTAGCTTCATTTATGGTAAAATTCAAGTTCTGTATATTTTTTCGTTATTATTAATTCAAATCGATTTTTGTAGTCGATTTTTGTACTTTCAAAAAAGTTGGTCCGACGCCAAACACTGCTCACAGCAGTGTTTATCTGTCATGCGCCAGCGCGTGAGACTAGGCCACATTGGAACGGTACGTTTTCAATGATTTTTGCCTGCATGCATTGCGCAGACTGTATTTCTCCTACAGATGAATCATTACGTGAACATCAAAACATTTCCTGACATATCCAAGCATCTTGAGCTTGAAGAAAAGAGCCTGCGAGCTTCCGCAACCCCTGCCAAAGTTCTTGCAACTCATGCGGAAAACCCTAAGAGAAATAAGAAATTTGGTAAGTCAGCGAAGAAGACTCAAAACTTTGTTCAAAGAAATAAAGTAACCAAACAACCTCCCTGGGCAAACGGCCCAAAGAATATAGCATGTCTGAAGTGCTATAATTGTGGAAAGAAGGGTCATTTTTCTCGGGATTGTTTCGAGCCCAAAAAGGTACCTAACTTTCCCAATAATCCCATAGTATACGTTTACTCCCATGCATTAGTTGTTGATACCTTTCCTAAATGGATTGTTGATTCAGGAGTGAGCCAGCACATCGTAAATGACTGTGCTGGATTCATGGAGTTTCATCGCTGTAGCATTGGAACTCAAAGCGTTACTATGGACAATGGCAGTGAAGAAGATGTCATTAATATTGGCACCTACAAGCTACATCTTCGTAGTGGGAACACATTGTTGTTGCACGATACTATTTATGTATCGGGAGGTCGATATTGTTTTTTTCGTTTAAGTTCCACCGGAGTGGATTGAAAATTGAGTGTGGTGACGATATGTTTGTTCACGGCTCATATAAACATGTTTTTTGCATCCTTGATGTGGATGATATTTATAATAATGCATCCCTTGCATTAGTTCCCAGTACTAATATTCATTCCGAATCTGTGAAATGGCATGCTAGACTTGGTCACATTGGCCAAGATAGGTTAAATAGACTTGCTATGTGTGGTCTATTAAACACAATCACTAAGGCTAAGTTGCTTTTGTGTGAACCTTTCTTAGCCAACAAGGCTAGCAATAAGCCTTTCAGTAAAGCTTCTCGAGCCTCAAGTCCATTAAAATTAATCCATTCTGATATTTGTGGACCTATGAGCATGAAAGCATGCCATGGGGCTTCTTATGTCATCACCTTCATAGATAACTATTCGCATTTCGGACGCGTGTATCTATTTTCTTATCGCCATGAAGCACTTGAGGTGTTCAGAAGCTACGTAGCAGAAGTAGAGAACCAGTTGGATAGAAGAGTTAAGATTCTTCGAACCGACTGCGGTCACGAATACCTTTCTGATATGTTCAAAGGATATTGTGATGAAAATGGCATAGTAAGGCAACTTACCATTCCTTATAGCCCGTAGCAAAATGGTGTTGCGAAACGTAGGAATCGGACCTTACTTGATATGGTTAGGTCTATGATGGCGCAAGCCAACCTATCCGTTAACTTTTTGGGAGATGCATTGCTCATAGAAGCATACATCCTCAATAGAGTACCAAGTAACAATGTGCCCACCACTCTGTATGAGTTATGGAATGGAAGGAAGCCAATCTTGGACCATATGAGACCATGGGGTTTGGCAGGCTACGTGGACCATCAAACCCACGCACATTGAAAACTTGGTCCAAAAGAAACCAAGAAGGTGTTTATTCATTACCCCGAACATTCAAAAGGATATGTGATGTTCGGCGAACACCCGAATGGGGGCATGACTGAAATTGATAGTCACAATGTCGAAATGCTAGAGGATCAGTTCCCAACTATCGGAGAAATTAAACAGGATGGTCAGCTGTATGAGTTGCAACAAGATTCGTCACTATCTCTTGGTGTAGGGAAGAATATGTCTCAAACCACCCAGAATAGTGTAATCCCACCTATTCGAGGAGGGACCCTGCCACATGAGGGACAATATGAAAGAGAGGTAAGTCCTCCACACTTCATGCCTAACAAAAATGAGGATCAACATGAAAGAGAGGTAAGTCCTCAAAATTTCATGCCTAGAAATGAGATCAATTCTCAAAATTTAGGCAATGATGATGTGATAACGAACCCCACGAACCATAGGGTTGGTGGGAGCGACCATTCTCACACCGTCAGCCCCACGAGCCAAATGGCTAGTGGAAGTAGACCCCTAATTAGGCAAGTAGAAGATTCTGTTATCCGAAGGAGTTAATGTGGAAGAATTCCTCAATGATACTTTCAGATCGAGGAAAACATATTTTTTTGTGATCCTTTGGAGGTAGAAAAGCTCACCTCTTATCAAGAGACTATGGACTTACCCGATATAGAAAAATGATTAAGTGCCATGAAAGATGAAATGGACTCGATCCAAACAAATAAGGTTTGGGAACTTGTTGATCCACCACATCGTCGAAAATCAATTGGAAGCAAGTTGGCATTCAAGATTAAGCGCATCGCGGATGGATCAATCAAAAAGTTCAAATCCCGACTCGTGGCGAAAGGTTTCTCCCAAATCGAGGGGTATAGACTATGAAGAGACATTTTCTCTTATGGTGAGAATTGTCTCTATTCGCCTACTTCTGGCCCTGGTTACCCATTTGGATATTGAGTTATTCCAAATGGATGTAAAGACTGCATTCCTTGACGGAATACTTGAGGAAAAAAATTTTATGGATCAACCTGTTGGTTTGTCTCAGCAGGACAAAATGACAAAGTTTGTCTCAGCAGGACAAAATGACAAGGTTTGTTGTCTTAAAAGATCTATATATATACTTAAACAGTCTTCCATATTGTGGTACTTCAGATTTCATGAAGCTATTTTTAACACTCTCACCAGGAATGGCGATGCTACCACCAGTTGGCTGGGGAAAGAAGGCGCGGAGAAGTCTTAAGATGAAAGGGAAAACATTTATTTAACTGTTAGGGTGAAGAAGAAGTCGTTGGGCAAAATACTTTTACCCCTTTACGCTTTATTATGTCATGTGGTTGTTATTTCTGTTTAATTAAGACTCGTAGTCGTTATTTCCATCACTAGAAAAGGTGTGTTGGCCATGGACTACGTGTGAGTAGATGTCAGTTAAATATTGGAAAGTGTGATGTCGTACGGTTAAGAATTATTATATGAAAATTTCCTTCTTCTCGAAAACTCTTCTCTCCTAAAATTTCTCTCTTCTCTGTATCCTTTTCCCCCTTCTTTCGCCGCCTCAAATCGGTCGATTATATCTCCTCAAGCTTTTGTACCAAGCTCTAAATCAGCTTGTTACAATTGGTATCGAAGCGAGGCTGTTGCAGATCCAATCCATTAATCTATAATAGCTCGACGCAAGAATCCTAAACCTTAAGTGATGGTTGATACAACACCCAAATCTACTATGATGGAAGTAGCCGATGAATTGACGCGAGTGAAACAGGAACTAGTTTCGGGCAAAAGAGTCACAAGATCTGCGCCACCAAATGATTTGGATACGGGTCAAGGTGGAGGAAATGGTACGGATGTGATTGAGCAGGAAGTGGAGTTGCTGAGAGTGTGCCTGTACAGAATGTCTGATGAGATGCATGAGAAAACAGAGTGGTTTAAGTCACAAACCGCCAGATCTGAGCAATCAATGGTTCTTTTTCAGCAGAAAATGGAGAAACAAGTGAACGCCCTTGTAGAAATGTTTCATAAACAAAACGATGGCAAGTCTATCTTAGGGGAGTCGCCTGACAAGCACCCGGGATCATCTGTTACTAATGTTCGATCTCAAGCAATCCACCCTGAGGGGGTGTGGTGTGGATGTAGAAGACTACGGCTACGAGGATGTAGGTAGGATGAGGAAGGCAAAGATGCCCTACACTAATTTCCCAAGGTTTAATGGTTTAAATCCTAGATCTTGGTTTGAGAAGTGCACATCATACTTCTCCATGTATACTAGTATCCTAGAGTATGATAAGGTTGAGTTTGCGAGGATGCCTTTCGAGGGAGACGCCGATTCATGGTTCAGCAGTTTAAGACATCCCAAACCCACTAACTTGGACATGTTTATTGCGGCTACACTTATCAGGTTTTACACTGAAGATCCAGAAAATCTACTGGAGGACTTCATGTGTATGAAGCAGAAGGTTACTGGGAGCTTGCAGGACTTGCTAAGGAGATTTAATCCACTGGTTACTTCAGTGATGCTTGCTTACCCTAAGTCTGGAGAGGTGTTTTATAAGGAAAAATTCACTGGGTGCCTCGAGTTTGAGTTGAGATCTGTTGTAAGAGCCAACAATCCTAATACCCTACTGCAGGCCATTGCATCAGCTAAGAAGTATGAGAGATAAGTAAATTATTTGGTTGATAGGATTGTGGTTGGGGCTATGCAGAAATTAAACTACAAACCACATAACCGCCCTGTTATTCCATTGCCTGGAAAAAAACAAGCCGGTTATACAACCAGAGAAAAGGAAGTTGTTAACTGATGCTGAGATGAAGGAGCGTTTTGAGAAGAAGTTGTGTTTTAAATGTGGAGCACCTTTTGTTCCGGGGCACCGTTGCACCATCAAAATCTTTGCTATTCACTCTGAAACAAAACATGTTGTGAACAACCTAGATGACTCACTAGAAGAATTTAGCCCAAAGGAAACTGCAGTAGATGATTGTGGAGATGAGGGGAGTTTATCGCTTAATGCTATTTCAGGACAAAGCAGTATGAACACTTACCGAGTGAGGGGTACCTACAAAGGGGAACCCCTGCAAATCCTATTCGACAGTGGGAGTTCCCATTGTTTTGTTGACCAAGTTTTGGTTGAGAGGCTGAAGTGTGAGTTGGAGTATGCACCCCCTATGATGGTAGAGGTAGCGGATGGGTTTAGAAGGCTCAGTGAAATGAGGTGCAAGGAATTTTGGTGGATCATGCAGGGTGAAGAATTTATGTGCTATCCAAGGACCTTTCCCCTACACAATTATGATATGATATTAGGAGGTGATTGGTTGAGACTACACGACTCTGTACTTTACAAAAAGAAGGAAGGGCCATTGAAATTCAGGCTTATAGAGGGAGGCAGGAGCTGAGATATATATCTTCTGAGAGGATGACCAAAGAGATCCGGAGTGGCATGGCTACTACTATGGGGGGAAATCTATATGATCAATGGAGATATAGATGAACCCTTCATACAGGCTGAGCTCTTCAACTTGGAGGCAAGCAGTTGGAATCAGATGACTTTGAGAAAAGACACAGACGGCAATATCAGGATAAATGATGCTACATAGACTAATATCTGTGGTCTTCAAGCTAAGGAGTTGAAGTAGCTTCTTGATGATTATGCAGATGTTTTTCAGGAACCCAAGACCCTACCCCCTATCAGAGGAGTAGAGCACGACATTGATCTTATTCCAGGGGCAGCACCTAAGAAGCAAGTACAATATAGAACTCCTCATTATCAGAAGGATGAAATTGAGAAGATAGTGAGTGAGTTGCTTGAATCTGGACTTATACAGAGGAGTCACAGCCCCTTTGCCTCTCCGGTGCTTTTGGTGAAAAAGAAGGATGGAGGATAGAAATTATGTGTAGACTATAGGTACTTGAATAGTTTGATAATCAAGAGAAAATTCCATATCCCAGTAATAGATGAGCTGATGGATGAGCTTCATGGAGCAGTGTGGTTCATAAAGCTTGACGTGAGAGCTTGTTACTTTCAGATGAGAATGAGGGAGAAGGACAAATACCTTAGCAGTTTTGTCACACACCACGGCCAGTTTGAGTTTCTAGTCATGCCATTTGGCCTTTGCCACGCTCCTACAACATTCCAGTGTTTGATGAATCAGGTTTTTCCCCCTTTATCTGAAAGTGTGTGTTAGTATTTTTTGATGACATTCTGATTTACAGCAACAGCTGGGAAGATCATATGCAACATCTGGCAGCTGTTTTGGGTGTTATGAGGGAGAAGCAGCTATTTTCCAAAGAGAGTAAGTGCTCTTTTGGACGAACTACTATAGATTATCTGTGACATATCATTTCAGGTGCAGGTGTTTCCACGGATCCTTCCAAAGTTGAAGCAATTAAGAACTGGCCTAAAGCTATTAATCTTAAATCATTGAGGTGTTTCTTGGGATTAACCGGGTACTACAAGAAATTTATAAAAGATTGTGGTACCATCATCAAACCCCTCACCAAACTGCTGCAAAAAAGAGGCCTTCCAGTGGAGTGAAGAGGCTGATAAGGCACTTAAGGCTCTGAAGGATGCAATGTATGCAGCTCCAATGCTTAGGTTGCTAGATTTCAATGAGTCTTTTGTTATTGAAACGGATGCTAGTGATCTAGGAGTTGGGGTAGTCTTGACATAAGCAGGGAGGCCAATAGCCTACTTCAGCAAGTCTTTGGGATAGAGGTAAATTATTGATTATTTGAATATTTGATTTCCTATTTATTTGATTATTAGAATAGGAAGGCTTGTCTACATATGAAAAGGTGTTATTAGTTGTAGTCCTCTCGGCGAAGAAGTGGAGTGGGTACCTGTTAGGATGGCCTTTTATAATCCGGACAGATCAACAGACTTTGAAGCACATGTTGGAACAAAGATTGCACACAATGACTCAATAGAAGCTTGCCTCAAAACTCTTGGAATATGATTATAATGTGCAGTACAAGAAGGGGAGAGATAATAAAGCTGTTGATGCCTTGTCCAGGTTCGGAGAAGGAATGAATTCTACCTGCTGCAACATTTCTGGAATACAATCTGATTGGATGACAGAGGTGGCAGAGATTTACACTGCAGATCCTTTTTACTACAAACTAATGCAGGCCAAGGCTGTAGATTCTTGTAGTTACCTTGACTACAACTTACTTTCTGGAGTGATAAGGAGGAGAGGTAAGATATGCGTAGGGAAAGGGACAGGCCTGAGATATTTCATCATCACTGTGTTGCATGATTCATCTGTAGGGGGTCATTTCGGGGTGCAAGCCACTGAAAACAGATTCAGATCATATTTGTACTGGCAAGGAATAAGGAAAGATGTTGAAGAATGGATTAAGAGCTATGATGTGTGTGCAGGGAGTAAAGCTGATCATTCTGCTAATACTGGACTCTTGCAGCCTCTCCAGATCCCTTCTCATCCTTAGTCCAGTATTGGGATGGACTTTATTGAGGGGTTACCTCAGTCAGAAGCAGGTAACTCATCTTGTTGGTGGTTGAAAAATACAGTAAGTATAGCCACTTTATAGCTATGAGTCACCCTTACACGGCAGAGTCGCTGGCAAGTATCTTCATTGAGCACATTTACAGGTTGCACGGGTTTCCTCAAGAAATAAATTCTGACAGAGATCCGATCTTTACCAGTCAATTATGGAGAGAACTCATGAGGTTAGCAGGTGTGAAATTGGACCTCAGCACTGCTTACCATCCACAAAGTGACGGCCAAACTGAGAGAGTTAATTGGTGTTTAGAGACATATTTGAGGTGCATGTGCTCCCAGAAACCGAACACTTGGTCTATGTGGCTGCCTCTTGCATAATTTTGGTATAATGCCACCTTCCATTCGAGTGCAAAGATGACTCCATTCAAGTGCAGAGATGACTCCATTCAAGGCTCTGTATGGGTATGAAGCCTGCCATTTTCCCTTACCTCTATCAGCTAATGCAATAGGAATGTCTGTGAAGGAATTCCTCCAACAAAAAGAGACTATCCAGGAGTTACTGAAGGAAAATTTGAAGAGGGCCAGTGAGAGGATGAAATTGAATGCTAATAGGAAGTGAATGGAGCGCCACTTTGCAGTTGGAGATCAAGTATATTTGAAGTTCCACCCTTATCGCCAAAATTATTGCAATTCAGACGAAATGCGAAGCTCTCTCCACGTTATTATGGTCCCTACTTGGTGCTAGAAAGGATTGGGACAGTTTCTTACAAGTTGGACTGACCAGGAGACACAAAGATTTAGGGATGGCCATTCGGGACGGGAATGGCCCGTTCCCATTCCCGTCCCGAATTATTTCGGGACCGGGATGCCAATTCCCGTTCCCATCCCGTATTCCCGAAGTCCCGAAAAATTCGGGAATTTCGGGACTCGGTACTGCGGAACTTCGGGATTTCTCGAAGTCCCGAATTTTTTTCTTAACAAAAAAAAATTTGGGACCGGGAATGGGGATTCCCGGTCCCGTCCCGAAATTTTTGGGAATTTCGGGATTCGGGACCGCGGGATTCGGGAAATCCCTAATCCCGCGGTCCCATTTGGCCATCCCTACCTATCCTATGCAGGTGTCGATCGCAGAATTCTATCACCACGTATTGAGTCCGTATATAGGATCAATTTCATTCATGTGGGGGATTGTTAGAAAATGCATATTAAATGTTAATATGTTATGAATGAGAAATTGATAAGGGAGATGAAGGGGAAAAGTTTTTCCCTTTCAAGTCCATGATCCCACTAAGTTAGTGGAGAAAATGAAGAGTTTAGCCATTAACCCACTAAGTTAGTGGAGATAATGGAGAAGTTCAAGAGGTG